>VWZU01006417.1:177055-232055 GCA_013397095.1 Sterrhoptilus dennistouni
AAAAAAAAACAAGCACAGGGCTATTTTGGAAAGGCTGAAATTATTTCCACAAATTCTTTAGATAGCTTTAAAGTCCTTAAATAGCCTTACTGCTACCATTTGTTCTTCAGCACCTTAACTAACAGGCATGCATTGACCTGAGTTCAACAGCACACAGCACTTTTTCTCTGTGTAAATCTGTCATGTGTAAAACCATCTAGGATGGTTAAAGACTTTATGTTCTTTGTATTTGCATTGCTCCAGGAAGGAACAGTATTCCTTCCTAAAGGGGATGCATCTGTAGCATTAGGATCAAAATTGGCAGTTTCTGTTTTTCAGTGAGCCAGAAATGTGCTAATTGACATCAGTGGAGTTTTTGTGTTCATTTTTTTCCTGCTTGCAGTGCAAACTTTATCTGAGCAATTGGTATAAAAAGCTGGATGTTGGTGCCATTAAAAGGTCAACCTAAATTTAATTCACATATGTGTTCTACTCTCTAATGTTAAATTAACAAAAAATTCATTTTTTTACTTGGATATATTTAAAACAGCTAATCAAAGAAATTTAATTAAATAAGGCAATTTTAATTCGCACTATTAATTCCAGTTTAGAGATATGATAAACTAGAAATTCAATGTATCCAGTCAAGACATTAGCATATACTATGTTAGAAATTCATGGTTTTTGAGCATTAAGTTCAGTGACCTTTGAAAAGTGGAAAATTGTTAAAACACTTCAGTATGTACGAAACTAGGGGAATTGATGGCCCACTGACAATCAGTTTTCAATGACTTGAAGAATGGGCACTGCCAGCTTTTGTATCAAAAAAAAAGGAAAGGAACTGTTTGTCCAAGAGCACATTGTTGGTGTTGTATGTGGTAACATGCTGCTGCTAGGAACAACTTTTTGTGTAGAACAAGTATGGATGTAGCTGCTTTCAAGTCCTGATAGTGCATTTGGAGGTGCAATTCTATTGCAAGAATCAAAGAAATAGAAGAGGAATAAAAAAGTATTAAAAAAGTATATTCCAAATCATCATTGTTTACCCTGACATAACTCTCCCTTCATGATAGTAATTTCTGATCCAGTAGATTTTGTCAGTGAATGTGGCCTACATTCACAGTGACCATAATGAATAATAATCCAGTGCAAAAGCTGCTAACAATGTATTACTGTTATTCCTGCTATAGCCAGGGCTACTGTTTACATGCTATTAGCAGTCACTGGCATCATGTCAAAAGCACAATATAGCATTTCTTCGTTGTGCTCTCTTTCTCAAGTTCCATCCATTTTTTCTCATGGGAGACTTGAAGTCTCTTTTAACTTGTAAAATGGAAATGTTTTCTTGTCATTACTGTATTTATTGTAGGTTGGGAAGCCTGAACCCTCTGTTTTTAGGTGTTGTTTTCTTTTGAATTCTTGCTTTCTTGATCAGTTCACTAAGGTGTCTGGTTCCTTGATATTCCACTACACCACGCTCCACCTCACACCCTTCCTGTCTGTGTTTTCTCATCAATTCCATCTGAGAGGGAGAGTCCATGGTATAATGTGTGAACAGATGAAGCTTGGAATTCATATTGAACTAATCCTGTATTCCTTCTACCTTCCTAAAATTGTTTGATAGGAATTTAATTTATACAGGGAAGGAATAAAGCATCTAACATGATGATAAAGGTTTAAACTGATGCTAATGAATACATGACTAAATTCATGGTTTCCTTTCCAGTAGATCCTATGTTATTGATAGATATCGTACATACACATAGTATAGGTTTACATAAAGCTTACCTAATTTATTGTCTGCCTTCAGCATTTTTCCAGGTTTAGTATACTTTTGCAAATACAAGGGAGCTAGAGCAAATTATATAGATTTTTCAAACTGATTTCAGTATATGTTTGCTGCCTTTTCTGAATAACTACTTTTCATTCATGGGTTGCTTTCTGATGATTTGTTTTATTTTTCTCAACATGTACAAACTGCTGCTTTGCCAGTTAAATCTTATTTTATATCTTCCCTTATTTATTTATTATGCTTTTCTTATTCTCATGCCCTTGTTGCATGACAGTTCTTCAGTTTGGTATCTTCTCTAGATTTCAGTGTGCTCTTTGTTGTTTGATTTTTGGGGGTTTGTTTTGTTTCTGGTTTTGTTTGTTGTTTGTTTGTTTTGGGGTTTTGGGGTGGTTTTTTTTGTTCTTTTTGTTTTCTTTTATTTTCTTTAAAACAAACATAAAAGCTATGTTTTGCCAAATTAACAAGGGACTTCTGTATTATCACTATAGAACCCCACCTGCTAGAAAATAAGAGTGGCTTGTAGCTTCCCATCAATCTGCATTTGGCTTTTCAAGCAGAACTTGACAGGACACATAGTTCAAGCCTACTTGGGTTATTTTTGTAAATTTTAACAGAGGTACTTATTTCTCTACAGCAATGATTTTTCACTGGACTTTTCACCAGTTTTTTAACTGATCCAAAGTGTCATCAGATTTTTTGGCTATGTTATCTGTTTCACTCTTAGTTTCTGTGGGTCTCTTATTTCTTTTCCAAGTTTATATGGAATTGCACTTTTTATAAGATATGATTTGGTGAATTAGCTTGCTGTAGGAGAGAAAACAAGACCAACATTTAAGGGAAGACATTTCCTGTCTGGTATCCAACTTGAATTTTTGCTATCTTCTGACACTTATGAAATCCTGAAATTGGAAATGGAGATAATTGAACTTCAGCTGTGCCAACAACCTCTAAATCTGACAAGAGGGACAAACTGCACCCACACTGATGTTATTAATACATCATGAGATATGTTCTGTGATATATTCAAATGACACAACAAACTCAAATTGTGAGACTTTCAAAAGTTTTATGTAAATATTGCCATGTAAATTCACAAGGCCATGAACAGGTCGTTGTTTCAAGTCATGCTGTTTTGAGTGGAAGCACCTGCTCTGCTGTGCCAAAAAATTCATAAGCTGTTTGTTTTGTAAAATGTTGCTTGCTTATCATCACAATTCAGTTGATTTAGTCAGAAAAGAAAAGATAAACAGAAGCAGAAGAATAAATACTTGAGGGTTCTTTTCTCTCTTTGCACATCTCATGTTCAAAAGATTCAAGAGTTGACTAACTGTTTCACAGAAACCAAGGAGCTAAAGGACAGATGTGACACAAGGACCAGCCTAAATTAGTATACCCATCTGAGGATTCTTGTGATGATTTTTGAAATTTTGGGTGCAGTTATAAAGTCCCAAATCCAAACAAGTTTCTCAAAAAGTCAGGAGTGACTGTAAAAGAAAATTAAAGGCAAAATATAGTTAAATAACTCTATCATTACTGCTAGGTCAGAACTCTGGGAAGAAGAGGGCAGAAGTCCTTCTGCAGAGGGTCCTTAGCTTTCTGCAGCTTCACAGGTGCTTCACAAAAAATCCCAAGCAAACAATTGAAAATAGACCTAAATTTCAGCTGCAGAGAGACATGGTGGTTTGTTTTCTCCTTTTTTATCTGTGTTATATATGCCAAATATTTTGACTTTCATTTTCAAAATATTTTGTTTCACATTTGAGTTAAATTTATTGGTAAGAAAGTTTACACGATTCAGTGCCCATTTGAAATATTCTGCCACTGGTATTTTTCATCCATTCAAGTTCTGCAGAGTGTGGGCAGGAGCTAATATCTTCCAGGTGTCAGCAGATGTGGTAGCATCAGCTGTAAGTGGTAACTGAGCTGTTGTTTACCTGTTTCCCTTGGTGGAAGACACATAAATTGCCCTTTCTCTGCTTCTTGCTTTTCATTTCTACATGGATAATTTTATTGGAGAAATACGATAAATAGAATATTTATTGGAGAAATATAATAAATAAGAAATATAATAAAAACATGTATTGTTAGTAAAGTGTGAGAGGGTTGTTTTTGTTTTGTTTTGCTTTTCTATTGGAAAAGCCACAGGTTTTTTCATAGCTTTATCCCTGCCATGAGTAGTGTACTAGAGCTCTGTGGATAATGACACGTGTCTGCCAACAATCTGTTTCCATGTATTTGTGAAAAAAAATTGAGAGAGATTCTCTTCATTGTTCCTTTAAATTGTACGTTGGAATGACAAAAAATCAAAAGCAAGCCGTTGCCATGCTTCTGAACTAGACTATTTGCTCTTCAGTATTTAGTTTTTCTCCATCCTATATCAATTATGAATCATGACCCACATAAGCTGAGCAGTGGCTGTGTTTGTGTGCTCCTACTGAAGGCAAACAGAGTAGCATGGCAAACAGATGCAGCATTTTTATATAGGTCGTATTACTCTTCTTAATTCATGTCCGTTTACTGTTAAGACCTTAGGCACAGTCAAGCAGTCAGGATAGTTTGTCTGCTGCCTTATTAGTGTGAGATTATTTCCCCCTTCAGCATTAATTAAATGAGATGCATTGATTTGTGCTGACTCTACAAAGCCCTCTGTGGCTACAAGGCTTATGTGGAGGATTAGAGAGGAATATCTGTGTATCAGTGAATACTTTTGCAACAGCTGCTAGGAGTATGAATGTGAATAGAGGAATTTTGTATTTAATTGCTTATATGTGCAATAAAATAAAATCTTGTATAACAGAGTCTATATAGTCCAAGATGTCTGTAACAGCTTGGTTTATCCACTTTTGTTAGGATTTTTTAATGTGGTTTTTTTCACTCTCAATAGTCTAACCTGAAGCAATGCAAATTTATCCAGAAAAAAAAAAATCAGCGTTAAAATTTAATTGAGACTTTCTGTTCAATGTTTATTCAAAAGTAAATATATTTCCCATAGGAAATTCTAATCTAGTATGGTAGTAAGCCTAGGTTCTCAAGCTGTTATTAAGACACTTACTATTTCACAGCCTATATATTTTCTCTATTTTTTAAATTTTTTTTTTTAATCTATATATATTTATGTCATCTGTTCTCTGGCAGTATGTTACATATTGCCCTGCACCAGAACTCCTACCTTAAGCCTCTGAATTCTGGTGCCTCCACATCTGCCTTGTCAACAGGACATCAGTCTTAAAGCAGTCATCCATCAATCCAGAGAGCTGTAGTTAGTTCACCAGAGGAAGAATTACTGATGCAGGAGATAGTTAAGCATGAACAATTGCTCTCAGATTTGGAGGCTTTGAAGGGTTATCCTGGGAAAAAAAAAAGAAAAAAAGTCTTATGGTGTTCAATCTATCTTTCCTTGGCTTAACAGAAATATGAATGGTCTCTAGAAATACATACCTTCTGATACAAATGAAATGTAAATACTTGTATATTTCTTTATCCTGGAAGATGAGATCCATGAAATTTATATTTCCTAGGAAAAAAAATCTATGAGAACAACATAAACCATTTTGACATTGCAGGTTTTTTCTTTGAAACAGCATGACATTTAGTCATGAGAGTCAGAGAGTAATTCTGCCAGTCCTAGGGACAAAAGAGTTCTTGTAAACATTTTGTGAGAGGTTTATGTTTGCACCCTTCAACTGGAGTAGTCAGTCTGTTCCTACACATTGCACATGCAGTTTGTGAGGAAAAGTCTTATATCCACCTATTTATCCTGCTTTGTCATTAGAAAAAACGTGAAGTCCATTAAAGTCCTCCCTTATAAATTATCCATCACATCTGTTAATGACTTTGCTCTAGGAGTCCAGATTTTATAGCCAATTAGCAATGGGACAGTAAACTTTTCCCTTTTACTAATGAGTTCAGTTCATACTCCTAGTGATTCAAAGCCGTTTGTTAAATTGTAGTTCAGTAATCTTTAATGAAAGAATAGCCATGTTCTCACTCATAAGAGACAGCTGCCCATTTCACAGCTTTATAGGAGCTGAAATAATTTAGAAACTACTGCCCTGGGAACAAACACAGGCTCTTACATATACAGGCAACTCTTTCCAACACCTCTCTGGCCCATGCAGGTACTGTACTCTGTACCACAGTACACCACGGTCTTGTCTCTCCAATATCCCTCAGATGTTGTAAGGAAAAGGAAGCAATGCAGGAAGCATGCCGTGAATCACTTCAGTCAGAATGAGAAACAGCAGGCAAAAAGTGAACTGCTGATGTCCAGGGCCCTTAAAGTGTTGGTTTTCTATTTCATTGTCCCTTCCTAACCTTCTCAGCTCTTCTTCATAGACATTTCACTGCTCTCATTCTTTCCTTCTGTCTGCATCTATTGTGTTTTACCTTGGTAATTCCCTTCTTGTTCTTTGAACCTGAAAGCTCTGATATGCCTTTTGGTGCAATTATATTAACCAACCAGTATGTGTGATACAACTGAGTGATATTCCACCAAAGAGATGCTTACCCACACACTAGAGGCTTTCTATAATAAGGTTCTATACTAACACACACACAAGGTTTGTCTAATACAAGCAGAGCCTTTTCAAGGGTGATTTGATCAAACTGAAAACAATATTGAAAATTTAAAAATGGCTCCTTCACATCCTTTTCATGACAGAAACTATGTATCTGCATGTCCAGTCTCATTTGCATGTAGTATTTCTGGTTTCTGCATTTCCATAGTTTTCTGTATAACAGCATTCTGTCTTCTCACTTGCTAAAACTTTTACAGTGTGAACAGTTTACAAGCACAAACGTCTGAAATTTAACAAAACCAACTACAGCAACAACAACAACTACCAGATGTAAACTTTTCAAAGTTGCTGAATGCCTATTTTCTTGGATTTGAGCAAGGATTGCTAGGAACTTATGGAGGTCATTCTTAATCACCATAAAAGATATGCTGACTGCATATATGAAGAAAGGCATCTGAGGTGATGACAAGTCCAGAGAAGCTTTGCCTGAAAAGTACCATTTGATAGGTAGTAAGTGGACTGGAACAAGTAATTGGCAACAAGTAATTTATTTTTTTAATTCACTCTTCTTTCTTGACAAAAGCAATTTGAAGTGTGCTTCTGCCTCAGTTCTAAGGGAGTCAGTAGCATAGGTAAATGTTAAATAGTCTGTTGAGCAAAATACTGAGGCCCCTGAGAGGAAATGTATGCCAAGGAATGAGTATGCCAAAAACTTTTTGATGTCAGATATAACAAGGTCATTTTCATTCTGCATACTAATTACATATGGAATGCAAATCCGAGAGAGCAGTGTTTGTATTTCTTCCCTTTGTCCTCTATTTTGATTTGTGAGAGCATTCTTCATTACATTTCATTCTCTGGCCAGAGGATACTAGTGTAAGCTCTTGAGAGCATTTTGTTCTGTTTGTGCTTCACCAAGATATTACTTTTGGCAGGATGTTTATTTTTCTCCTCTTTCTTTGTTTTCTATCCCCATGCAGTGCTTCCTTAAAATTCTCTTGACTTTATTTTCTGAGCCATTTATTTCCTCATCCCTCTCACTGTCTTTTCTTACCCTTTCCTCTATTCCTCCTTAATCCCTCTTTTGTTTTGCAGTTCCTCTGTTGTTTTGAATTCTGACTCTTTGCCATGAAAAGTAGCTTCATAGAATTATAGAATATCCTGAGTTGGAAGGGACCCACAAGGATCACAGAGTCCAACTCCTGGCCCTGTGCAGGACACCCCAAAAGTCACACCATGAGCCTGAGAGCATTGTCCAAACACTTCTTGAACTCTATCAAGCTTTGTGCTGTGACCACTTTACTGGGAAGCCTGTTCCAATGCCCAACCACCCACTGGGCAAAGAACAGTTTTCTCATATATAATCTAATCTTTGTGTTCTTCCTTTATTTATTTTCTTTTCCTTCTCTTTGGAGAAGCTGTGAAATTCCTTTGTGGACCCTTAGCAGTGTTCTTAGTATACCAGTGGTTAGGAGATATTAATGCTTTTCTTGCATCTTACAAAAGAATAAGTGTTTTTCTCTCTGCTCTCCAAAAAGGTTCCACACTTACAGAATCTCCAAGCCACCCTACCTTGTTAGAGCTCCTTTTTGGTGCTTTCATTGATTGACTCCATTTTTGTTCTCTTCTTAACATGTCTTTTCATTCTTCTTGTTCAACTGTTTAACTTTCATATGTGGAGTTTGGGTCTTGGCACTTTTCTAAGAAAATGGGAAAGAGGGAGAGCATCATAGGCCAGATATCATGAAGATGGCGCAGGAAAGAGCTGCATGGTGAACAGAAGCTATTCCATAAAGCTTGCAGGATTAAGGACCCAGTATAAGACCAGAGTTCAGTATTTTTTATTATAGAGTGTGTGGGTAGTGTCATCTGGACCACTGCATCCTCTACAAAATGCATTAACATATCAGCAGGTTGCAGTTTTCCATACTATAACTCTTACTAAGACTCTATATCTGTAAAAGGATGCTGTTTTGCCTTTTTTGCATTCTATGGTAAGGCAGTTCTAGTGGCTGACTTCAATGTAGATATTTCCTGGATAGTATAAAAGTTGTTCTAGTGATATGATTTAATTTGATAATTTATGGAATCACTTGGAATGTTGCTCAAGGTAATTAAATGTTACCTGGAAATTGCATATTGTATAATTTATTTGATATAACTTCTGTCTGCATGATTCTAATAGGTTTTTTAACTTTTTGCCCTTGTTTGGATAAATTGAAGGGAAATGAAACCAAATAATTTCTAATTTGTCAATTATTTTAGTTTAGTGTGTTCCACACAGATTCCTTTTGGTAGACTATGAAGTGTTATCAAAATCCCAAAACACCATTGTATCCTGGAGAATATCTTGGCAAAGGCTTGAAAGATCCCTTTGAGAGTTACCAATACAAGCTCAGAGGTCTATGGAAGTCCTTAAAATAAAGTCTTCCTGAAGCAGCCTGGACTCATTCAAGTTACCCACTTAAGAATGCACAATATATTTAAAACAACTTGAATTTGGGTTTTTCAGAGCTTAATTACCAGAGATAGAAATTTGAAAAATGGTAAATGGCATAACTCTGTTATAGTAGAAAGTTTTCTCCAGAAAAATGGTACTTAAAAGTTATGTTGAAAGTAAAAGCAGTGTTTCAGAATTACATAAATTTCATAGAGCAATGAAATATTCACTTAGTTCTATCAGACAATAAATATCCCTAAACATTTATTGTTTGGAGGGAATTGTTTCTTTTAATTTGTTTTGGGGTTTTTTCCATTTTTATTCAGTAGCTTCCTAATTGAGTACATGGTTTTGTATAGCACATGCAAGGACTTGTTGAAAGCTCATTTCTGGTGAAGGCACAGACTTTGGTATTTATGCAATCAAACGTCAGTGTATGATGGAGCTCTGAGATAGGGTGCATCAGATTTCTAGGACTCAGAGATGTCAGCGAGGGTGAAATGCATCTACTACTGCAGGTGAATCTGTGTCAGCACCTCTGATATGCAGGGATATGATCCTCAAAAATGTATTTTGTTGAACACAGTGTCCTTTCATATACTTTCACTGAACTGGTCACTCAAATAGCAACAGATATTTAATAAATATGTTTGTAATTCAGGGTAATAATATTATAGTCATTTTAACAAAAATGTGTTTGGTAAGCAGTAGTTTCACAATGCGCAAGTCCAGGATGTGCTCTGTATATTTATTTAAATATTTAGCACTTCTAAACGAAGTAAAACCAAACAGATTAAAACCATCATCTGAATTTGGCCATAAAATACACTAAATGTTACTGTATGTTTTTTAAAAAAACATTTCTTTATATCTACAGCACTTTAACTATATCTAAAACAACAAATTAACTAGAAATAGGTATATAGAATTGAAATCTAAGTGTTCCTATTCTTTACAAACCATGAGATTAGTTGTTATTGGTTGCTTTTAAAAGAGACAGAACAACTTTACTTAGAAGCATAGGTTTAAAACAATTCAGCTTTGATAAAAAGACTGATCCCTTTCCAATTTAAAAAATTCTATATATCTGACAAGCAACTGAAACATTTGAAGCCTAGCAAACCATGGCAATCTTTTGAGGATGATCTTAGCCAAGTATGTGCCAATTTTGCAAGTGTTTTTATTAAATATTTTAATACAATTTTAAATTCACCAAGATTTTTAATCTGTAAAGTGAATATTTGCTAATGGTAAATGCTTTGCAGACCTGACACAGGAAAGGGGAGAAGAGAGTGCAGGATATAGTTTTAGTAAACATGCAGTAAAGGCCAGCTTTTATTTGATGTCTTATAGCGTCTCCCTTAAATATTGGAATAAATTACTCATTTTGTAGAGCTACGGCATATGTTGCTTTTGAAAGAAAGACATTTTCACTTATTCAGTGAATTGAGGCCTCATGTTGCTCCCTGCAGACCATGTCATACCCCCTTCCAACCTCTCTGGACCAATGACTGATCCAAAACAAACATCTGCTTTTCCATTCAGTGCAATTATTCAGTGTGCTGCTGGGGCAGATGGTTGTTAATCGGCAGATCATTAATGTGGCAGGCTACTCTCTCTTTCTAGCCTCAGAAAGGTCACAAGGTGTTAAGTTCCCTTGCTCCAGGCTGGCGAGATGCATTTCTTCTCAGTTGGATTTTTGATGTATGACTGCAATTGAGTTACTTGATACAGTTGTGGAGTATCCTTTAATTAAATATTTTTTCCTTTAAAAAATTACATATCATTTATACGGAGTGAAAATGATGCCGCCAAGAGATGGTTAGTGTCAATAACACTATAGCTGTCAGAAAGTTTGAATGCTGAAATCTGGAGAGTGTGAATCCTAATCAGTTGGGATGATGAGCAGTGAGATGCTCAGCTGCTACTCTAACACAGTCTCCAGCTATATGTGTCAATTTTCTGCAGAATTTAATTTATCCCTAATGATGAAGAGATCTCTCTATTCACACAGTCCTGTCAAGTCAAACTTTGGGGAATCTAAATGAAGCAGACGAGGGCTTCAGGGAGAAGTCACAAACTGACATACTGAAGAGATTTCACTTTCTTTTCCATTCATGCAGGGTATATTGAGGAAGCCTGTATCATTCCATGTCCCTCAGACTGCAAGCTCAGTGAGTGGTCCAACTGGTCTCGCTGCAGTAAATCCTGTGGGAGCGGGGTAAAGGTTCGGTCTAAATGGCTTCGTGAAAAACCCTACAATGGTGGAAGACCCTGTCCAAAGCTAGATCACGTCAATCAGGTAATTTGATTTATATTTATATTACTGATACAGCTTTTTCTATACCTCAGATAAATAACTCTTTTATCTGTATTTTTTGTTGTAGAAAAATGGTGTAACATAAGGAGCAGATAGAGGTAGAAGGAGTACGCGTTGGTTTAGGGTTCCTCAGGCAGTAAAGGATCTGTCTTAGTTACTTCCTCATCTGCAAGAATTTTGCATTTTTTGTGAACTGCAGAATGGAGACAATAAAACATGATTACATACAGATTTTAAAGACTGTGTTTCCAAAGATCTCTTACCTGAAGGGATTCTCTAAAAAAGATGGAGAGAAACTTGGTACAGAGCCATGTAGTGACAGGCAAATGGCTTCAAAGTGAGAGTAGGAAGAAATTCTTCGCTCAGAGAGTGGTGAGACACTGGAATGGGTTATGTGGAGAAGTTCAGAATGCCTCATCCCTGGAAATGTTCAAGGCCTTGTTGGAAGGGGCTGTGTGCAAACTAGTCCAATGGGAGGTCTCTGCCCGTGGTAGGGGGCTTGGAACTAGATGAGCTTTAATGTCCCTTCTAATCTGTGACAGGGAGTGAAATGTCTCATTACAGTTGCTAAAACTGGCAAGATTTTTAATGTCACTCCCTGACCAACTTAGATCAGAAAACAAAACTCTCAAACAGTAATACAGTATCATACCAGTGGCCCTTAGAGGGTTCTCCTCAAGCTGGAGCTTGACCTTCTTGGGTATACTTGCCCTGGCAGTGAAGTTCCAGTCACAAATGCACTTCTGAACTCAGTCTCCCAGTTCTCCCACAAACTGCACTTTTGCAGCATGGAGCTGCAGTCTGGGTCCATACAGTCTGGATCCTCTTCAAGTGAAACTAAACGATAAAATGTGATCCAAGAGCACGCTGGGAGTGCTGGAATGCTTGGACCACTAATAAGTATTTAGTCTTTGGGACCAAGTTTAGCACTAACCCAAGTTAAACGCCTGAAGTTTCTTTCCTTCGGAGCGGTTTAGAAAGGAAAAACATTCTTTGTCAATTAACTTATGCTCTTCAAAGTTGATTTGTATTCATACTACTGTTGAATTTAATTTAGTCTGCAGAGGCATGTTAAACAACCACATGGTCTTTTTTGTAAATATTCAAAGATTTTTAAAAAATGTGCTCTCAATTTACATTTGAATAAAAATGCGTGTGCTTAACATTATCCTATTGACATTTTGCTAGAACAAAATGAAATGGCTTGTTGATCTAATTTTCTACTTTAGGGGATGTAATTAGTTCTAATTTAGAAAATCATAAGTGTTAAACCGCAGCTAATAAACTAAGTTTGTGATCTACTTTAACAAAATATGAGCTAGAATGAGGGTTGCTGGATTTGGGTCAGCATGTAAATATGCTTTAAATTAGGAGGAACATGTTTCAATAGGAGAAAATTATAGTCTGTACAAAAGTCTTTTTCCTTCTTTAATATTCATGTAGTACATAATAGGCTTGTATTTTTCTGCATGAAAGGTGATTTTGTTGGAGGTCTGTTCGTCACTATTATGCAGCACTATTGCCCTCTGCCGGTCCTTTGACTCACTTGATTTGTGGTTACATAGTATTTGACAAAGAATAGTTGATTAAAAATATAATTATTGTAAAAATAAATTGAAATGTAGTACTTTCATTATAAGGATGTTCCACAGATAACACAAGGATATTGAAGAATATAAAGACTGTATTTTTCATTTTTAAATGCATTCCCTTTCAATTCAGAAACATGCAGAGAAATACACAGATATTCCAATTTTGAATTAGTTATTTAAACTAAATATGATCCACCATTCAGCTGGAAAAGAGCTGAATTTTCAGAGTAATAATTCAATAATAATTCAATATAATGTTTTTAAGTTACATATTTATTACTTACATATGTAACATGCTTATTTGCATATGTATGGCCCATAGTGGTAAGATTGGATCTTTGGTGCCCACAAGTATGTGTACTATGATTTACATAAGAACTATGCTGTAAAATGCCATCCAGAAATTATGAACATGTTGTCTAGCCCAGGGAACAGGAGATGGGAGGGAGAATGCTGGCAGTCTGCTAGTACCTACATAAAGGGCTGTTGCAAAGAAGGAGGAAATAATCCATTTTCCATGGCCATCATGGATAGGATAAGAAGCAGTGGGCTTACACTGCTGCAAGCAGATTTGGGTTAAGCCTTGGGAAAACTTTCTAACAGTAAGGCTAGGGAAACACTGGAATAAAATGCTTAAGACCTTGTTAAGGAGCTGTTCAGTGTCTCTCAGGGCTGACGTGTGCCTGTGATTTGAGGAAGGACTGACTGAGCACAGTGAAAGCTGGATGTGTCACTCAATGTCTCTCCTCCTGGGCTATGCATGCCAGGGTGGCTCCCAAACCACACTCTAACTGAATAAATCTTGCTCAGTAGGCTGAAAGAGATCATAATTACAGTAGTAATGGAGTCAGGTATGATATAAAATCATGTCAATGGCCATCAGATGATTTCAAATGAAGGAACTAGTCTGAGATTGTTAAAGAAATTAAGGACATCCATCTTTTCACTGATTATAAGCATTATTTTACCTCTTATCAGGAGCAGGATGGGTATGCAATTCTTGTACCCCCCAACTGCTGTGGCCTGCAGTCATAGCTACAAAAATGCCAGTAAGGTCAGGAGAATGCCACTTACATGTGCAATGCAATATAAAGTCCTCCTCTGGCTTTCTGTCAAGATATCCAACTTCTGTGTTACTGCAAAAGCTGTTGAATGTGTGGAGTTTACATATTTATTCTTATACTAACCAGGGTCAGACATATAGACATTTCTCTGAATTAAGGCTTTCCTATTCTCATTTTAGAAATTGTAGAGAAGAATTCTAAAGAACACATTTTAAACAGAGTCCAGTACCTTCCTTAACATGCATTTTCACCACACACTTTTATGCCTTTTATTATTTATGTAGTTCAGAGAAGGCCCTAGTATGCTGAATATGCTGGTGTTCTTGTACATGGGCTGATCAGCTGCATACTGATATGATATCAGACTCTGCACATTTAGTGTTCAAGTCATTATATTGTATTTTGTTGCAGGTTAACTATTAAACGATGAGCCCTCTTTTTCTGTGGAGGAAGGGTGCTGAAAAGAATCAAGAACTTGTTTTAGATAAGTCTTAGATTGCCCAGCAGCTTTAGTTGTGCTGACTTGATACCTGGAATGATACATCAAATTAGCTGGTATAATTTCAAGGCAATGGGCTTTAAGTAATTTATGGATAATTAAGATATTCCATTAAGGACTTTGGAAGAATGAGACTTGACAGTTCCATTTATTTCTTTGAATCTATTGCACTTAATGCTGTCAGAAGAATTTCAATTGATAGAGAAGTCCAGTGTCCTCCAAAAACTCTGAGGATTTTCTCTTATGTAAGAGAGACTAGATTCCCTACTGTGTAAAGGTTTGATGGTCATTATAGGCAAAAAGGGAGAACAGTTTTAACATATAACCAAGAAAGATACTAGGTAATATGCAGTTTCTTCCCAGCAGTTGTGATTTATAAAATTACTTTTTTCCAAGGGCAAACGTTTTGCAAATTACCTTATGACAGAAAAAGAGATCCAAGAGAAAAAAATTAATGCTGTTTGTTTTGCAGAACTAACAGAATATTGTCTATAATAAAAGCCAAATTGTTGCCATTTAAATACCCATACTTCACTCTAATAATTCTAAATTTTCTCTTTGCTTTTTTTTTTTTTTCTTCCCCTTTTGGCTGCATGGAAATACTTTCTTCAGGCACAGGTAAGAGTTTGTAAAATAGAGATTTAAGCTCAACATATGTTTCTTGCTCAACATGTGCTGTGTGTCCCTTTTTTGTAATGTATGTTTGAGTCAGCACGTGGAACACTGTAGAAATTGCTACATGAGATGTCATTTAAAAATTTGTATTCAAATCTAAACATAATACTACTGCTGGTACACAAATATATTACAGTGATTTTAAGCATACACAATGAATACATAAAGTGAATCAATGTATATTGGTATAATTTCTCTTGGGGTCACTTCTCCTTAGTAATACAAAAAACCCCACAGCTAATGTCTGAGATAATAATATAATAATAATAGTGGGATGGAATTGTGGAGAAGAGATGTGAAGGATATAGCTTAAGTGCTAGTAGAGTTGTAACAGCACTTTTAAAAAAGTTGTACTCATGAGCTAGCCTACTTACAGACTTTACGTTAGTTGTGTTGATGTTTTTCCTCAAAATGGTGTCTAAATCATCAAGTTCATATTTTTTATTCTTCCCAAAAAGAGCATTAATGTTTTTTCTATATGATAACTTTCACATTTTATCTTATTTGTGTGCACCAAAACTGACACTGAATGTGGATTCCAGGTGTATGAGGTAGTCCCCTGCCACAGTGACTGCAGCCAGTACATATGGGTTACTGAGCCCTGGAGCGTCTGCAAGGTGACCAATGTGGACTTAAAAGAGAATTGCGGAGAAGGTGTTCAAACAAGGAAAGTCAGGTAAAACAATATAATTCCTTCACTTTAAAGAACCTTCACTTTCAGTGTTGGCTGTATTTATTTTGATATAATTTTATGTAATGCCTAGAGTTGAGTCTGGACCTGGACCCTGGCTGATATAAATTAGAATAGATTCAGAGAGTGCAATATGATTCTGTCTACTTGTTATGGATATAGACCTTGATTCCTAATTTAATCTATTGGTAATTAAAAGGCATCTTTTTGTGTAAATTAAGGATTAATACTAAGAATATAAAATTTTTAGTTTTAATGGTTCTGGATTTTAAGTTATCAGCTGACATATGCACAAAATATGTCTAAACCATAGATTATTTGCATTATTCTGGTTTAGAGGTAAGCTAATGTCAAGCAAATTACCTGCCCAGGGGCTTTCAGCAAATCACTGATAGGGACTGTCTAAATTATGTGCATGCCTTTATATTGCTGTCATCTGTGAAAACAAGGATTGTTTTTGGCTCTTCAGCTTTTCTTGGATTTTCATAGATCAATACTTATTTCATTTATGTGCTGACATAATGTTAAAATGCCTCAGAATACTGTAGAACACATACCATACGAAATCCATGGCAAACGAAGTTCATGTGCACATATTTTTTCCAGGTGCATGCTAAACACTGTGGATGGTCCTTCTGACACAGTAGAAGACTATTTGTGTGATCCTGAAGAGATGCCACTTGGTGCTAGAAAATGCACATTGCCATGTCCTGAGGACTGTGTTATGTCTGAATGGGGATCATGGTCTCGGTGTTCTTTGGTAAGAAGAGTACTGAAGTGTCGCATTTACAGTTTTGGGAAGATACTTTAAAATTGCACGTATTATGCATTTTTCAAAGATACTGAACTGGTTACACCTGTAAATATCTATATATAGTGTCATCTTTAGGGTTGTTTTTTGTTGGCTGCAGATAAATTGTGACAGTATCTTCCATTAAGCTAAATTCCTCCAGAACACAGACTAAAATGTGCCCAGTGGTCACTTTTCCCAGTGTGGGGTGCCTTCTGTGTGGTGGAATAGCTTTGGCTTGTGAGTCTGTCTTCGAGCCTAACTCTGAGCCTCTGCATAGCAGCACAGTCACTGAACTAAAAATGTCACTATCCTGGTACGAATGACGAAGTCTGCAGATCAAGACTGAGCAGAGAAAGGTAATTTTGGGTCTCCTCTCCTCTTCCTTCCTGACAGTATCTTCAAAAAGAAATATCAAAAAACCCAAAACAAAACCCAAAAGTTTTTCAGGGCCTCTGAGAGCCTTTGGAGCACTACATTATAACATTTGGAAAGTGGGCATCTCCATATCCTGTTTATTAGTGAAGTAGTTCCAAAATACTAATACTGAAATATGCACGAGTTAGGAAAACAGAGTCATCTTGCCAGGTTAAAGGAAAAAGAAAAGAGTTTCTCTTATACATTAGCAGGAACCTGTTACTTTACACTTGTGTTTTGTGAAGGGATTATTTAAAAGGTTGCTGTAATGCTGCATAGAGAGGTATCAGGGTGCCAAAATATTTAAGCTGTTTCCAATCTTGCTTTCAAGCCATGCAATGGAAGTAGTGTCCGTGAAAGGTCAGCTGAATGCCTAAGACAACCAGATGATGGAAAGCCTTGTCCTGCTGCCACCGAGGCAGAAGCCTGCACTTTGAACAAGAACTGCTACCACTATGACTACAATGTGACAGGTATTTCTGTTATTGTGCTCTAGTGACAGCCTGGGACCTCATCTTACAGCTCATTTCCATTCACCTTACAGGATGGATTTTTTCTGCTTTCTGTTCTTATGCAGAGGCAGCTGTGGAACTTCTACTGAAAACTGATTCAGACTGTTTGATTCAGATAAAATATTAAATTCAGAATCTGTATGTGAAATGCGCATGCTGTAACTCCAGGAAAAGTATTTCTCATATCATTTTGTGATTTACTCAAAATCCATACAGACAAAAGCAAACATGAACTTTTCAGGAAGGTACCATTAACTATTTGCAGTAAAGGTCACTTTTTCCAAAAATGTGTAGCAGCTGAGCTCTGTGAGCCTTTCCATGTGTAAAAATTGTTTATGAGGGTTATATTAGGCCATCAGAATTAGGTGGGAGACTGGCTCATTATTAATTCTCTCAGAAAGTCTGCAATGCTAATGAATTCCTCCTTTGCAGACTGGAGCACATGCCAGCTCAGTGAGAAGGCTGTCTGTGGCAGTGGCATCAAAACGCGGATGCTCGATTGCGTTCGCAGCAATGGCAAATCGGTTGACCTGAAATACTGTGAAGAGGTGAGTGGGTACCTGTGAGAAAGCTTCCTTCTAATGGTGCTAATTAATACTGAGCCAACTGAGCTGTATGGCATCTTCAACAGATGTTTTGCAACACTTTCATGGATTGTTAAGTACCTCTGAAATGAACCGAGCCATCGACTGATTTTTATACTATTTCCTTTGGTTACTTTTAAGTGCCTCTGTGAACATATGCTAATTATTATGTCCTGAAGGAAATTACTTAGAAACAATAATTAATAAAGTAGAATAAAGGTAATAAATCTCAATCAGAATACTAATCATAATTCTAATTTGATACAACTTCTGCATGGAGTCTTGGACACCTGCCAGTATCAATCATTTACTCAATGTGTTGGAAAATATTTCTCACATGTCATTCTGCAGCTGGGCTGAATGCTAACTTCTTGTATCCAGCTGTGTGATGCAAAAAATACCCAGGCTAGTGTGAAAAAATGTGCAGCATGAATGTAATATTAAGTAGGAGGATATATGGAGAACTAGCTAGCAGACAGGAGTCCCTTAAATTTTGAGAGAGCCACTTTGCAAATGTTCAAACTAACCCCCGATTTGACAGCACTGGTTTCCTGACATTGTGTGTGTCAGTTCTAATGCTTTCAATTGCATGGAGACTGTAGTATGACAAAGACCATGAGACATCATTATTACTACTTTAAGCCCAATCCTACATGCATTTCTGATGGAAACTAACTGCACTTGTTTCAGCTGCCATTCCATCATCACCATGACATCAGAAATAAAATTACTGGCAATGAGGGACAAAGAGGCCTCCACAGCAGTTTTGGAACCAACAGCTTTTCTGCAGGACCCCTCTGGCTACTAGCTGCTCTCAGGATGTGCCCACAGAAAAGAGTCTCATCAGAAGTCGAGGGAGTCAGGAAACTCATCACTTACTTTGGACTATAATTTCCTAATGATGTATCTGACCTACTTAAACTTCTCCAATCTCCTCTGACATCCTGGATTCCTGAATCAAAAAGTTCTTACCAAAGGCAGAGAGTTTCAGCTGACACTTACTTCTGTCCCATGATCCTCCTTCCCTCATAGTTCTTGGGTTTCTAATCAAATCTAATTATTTCACAGAATCATAAAATGGTCCGGGTTGGAAGGATTCTTAAAGATCATCACCTTAAAGATGAAAGTCCCTTCTATGGGCAGGGTCACCTTTCACTATAGTAGGTTGCTGAAAGCCCACTCCGAACTGAACACTTCCAGGAATGGGAAAGCCACAAAAATTATGTCTGAAAAACCCTCAGGATATGACTACCTACCAGCAAGTTGCTGTGAAGTTAATAAGGCAATGCATTAATGCTTTTTATAATGTTTTAATGTGTT
Source organism: Sterrhoptilus dennistouni (assembly GCA_013397095.1). Lineage (NCBI taxonomy): Eukaryota > Metazoa > Chordata > Aves > Passeriformes > Zosteropidae > Sterrhoptilus > Sterrhoptilus dennistouni. Next base: position 196,248 of record VWZU01006417.1, read on the forward strand.
AAAAAGGAGAAAGAAATGTCTATAATTTCTAAGAGATTGCAATATTGATTAATTAATACCAAAATATGATGTAAAATATCCATCCAAATAAATATTTCTTCTACTGTAAAATCAAGAAATTATTTCTGTTAAGCAAAGCCTTAAAACAGCATTTAGAACCAATTATATTTTACACTGAAATTTCACTTCAGAAAACCTCTGGAGTTTTCCTATGTTTAAGAAATGGAAGTTTATTATTCAGAGAAATAATGAGGGCAGGAATATAATATCTCAAGAGCTACTTGCTGTAAATGAGTGGCCAACAGACATCACTGCAGTGGTGCCCAGGATTTATCAACGGCCACTGTGCTGCATTCTTATTCGCCCTTTTGATTTTCTAGATCATATAGAGATGCATCTTCTTGTAGAGAGGGCTGATCCACTCCCCAGTCACACAGTTAAGACTATTTGTTGAATTATGGATGTGTAAGCAGTGGTCCAACAAGGTCAAAAGCTGATCCAATAACTGAGGAGTAAAACCTGTTAACCTGATTAGCAGGAAAGCCAAGCTGTTCAGATCTTAACAGACCCTTCACTCTAAAGATGTGAAAGCCAACTCTGTGACCTTGCAAGTCATGAGAGTATTCAAGAAATTATGAAAATGCGAATACACACTTGCTAATGATCCTTCAGGGTTAGGGTTTCTGGTGTGGTTTTGCATTATAAGAGCAGTGCAGAAATATTAGGTGAAGTTAAAAATAGGGTGCATGTGGTTGGAAAAGTTGATGAATAGGAGAAATATGAAGTAATTTTGTAATGAGCTAATGAATTTTCTCTGGGTTATCATAAAATTTTGTACTAGGTGTATGAACAAAGATTTGATTAATTTATGTGTAGGTACATTTACTGAATTATGTGCCTTATTATTATATGCAAAGGAGAGAGCTTATAATAGATAAGCTACACTGATCCCTAAGAAATTAGAACACATTATTGCAATGAGTTTCCATATAATATATGGTTCAAGAAAATATTAAAGCCATATATTAAAAAAAAACTACATGCTGAATTTTGTCTGTAACTATCTCCAGGTATAAGCGTCAGCAGAGTTAAATACTAACATTCCATCTGAGCCCCTGTGTTCTGGTTTCCTTATGTGTCCGTATGATCTTCTGTTTATTTGAGTTGATCAGCTAAAGAAGGTAGCCCATCATCCTGATTACTGCCAAGATAAATCAATTTCTAGAGCTTATTTCCAAGGCCTGGTTATGTTAATGTAGTTCTCTTCAAACTCTCAAAGCATAAGTAATACTGGATTACTTGGTTTCTACTTATCACAAGAACTTGACTTCTCTTTCTTTAAATATTTGAAAATCAAATCACCTAAAGCAAGCCAATCCTGTTCATATTCCTTTTTATAGACTTATATTCATTCATTTGCCATTAATTAAAGATGAGGAAAGCCTAGAAATCAGCAGTTGTGTCTGCACTAAAAAGCAGACTTTGCTGGTTTATTGGTGAATAGTCTGCTTGTCAGATTACATGATTAACCTCCAGCAGCAAGGTTTAATCTTTGGTGCCAGACATTCCTATAAACAAATACAGATACTTCTTGTGGATCACAGGATTTACAGAGCATGCTAATGTGGCAGCCTGCTGCCCCTGGCATGTGTGACCAGCAGCACAGAGTGCACAGGGGTAGTTTCAGTACTTGCTGTTGTTGAGTCAGAAACCACAGCTCATCCAGAACAAAGGCTTTAGGGTAGGGAAGCTACTGAACACTTTTTCAAATATTTTCTAAGCTCTTTAAGTTGAATTGTGGTTCATCAGTTCAAGGAAGGAGAGGAACGAGAAAGGAATATGTGAATACTATTGAATTACAAACTGCCAGTTGTTCCCCAGATCTATTTAAGCAGCACTCCAGTATCTAAGACATGCAAATAAGAGGTCACTGTGGGTAATCTGGCCTTCAGCTTTCTCCTCTTCACTGTTAATATCTTTCTTGGGATTTTCCCTCTTGAGCTGCTGAAGTCCAGCTGAGAAGACCAGTCTTGAAAGAGAGCAGTCATGTTTCCTTAATTGGCAGAAGTCAATTCAGCAGGCTTTAAATCCTTTGCTTAGAAGGTTTGACCCAAATATGGACTTCAAAGAGGGTTCTCTAGCTTCCTAGTCATCCAAATTCCAGATTATCCAAAGGTTTCAGGTGTTTTCTGTGTGTGATAGCTGTATCATCAAGGCTATACCACCAAGAAAAGAACTCATTCTTTGATGTATAAAAGCGAACAGAGGTCTAAAACGTCATTTGTCTCAATTAATGGTACTGCAAATAGCAAATTTAACACTTGGTGAGTCTATCAGGAGGAGGTATTTTCAGTACTTGTGGTAGTTTATTTATGGAGGACATGTTCATGTTGTGCCTAATTATTACTCTGTGCTTGTGTTTTAGTAGTAAATAGTTGGTTTATCTCCTTTTTAAAGTCTTAAATGCTGGTTTTATATCGTTAACTTTTCCAGTCATTAAAATTAATAGGTATTGAAATGTATAGTTTTGGTTTTCCCTTTTTTTTTTTTTTTTTTTTTTTAAACTAGGTGGGGATTTTTTCTATTTAAAGTTATTCACAACTGCCCAGGATTCTGAAAGGCTTCATTGATGAGCAAGGTCTGCTGGTGAGGTCCAGTGAAGAGGACAGTCCTTTATGCTGGAAAGCTGTAGATCTGTTCATATTGGCAAAAAATCACTTTCACACTTTAGATCATACACCCTATAACTGACTTACACTTTTAACTCAGCTGTGCGGGATGCAAACATTATTATGATAATATTTTTGCCATCAGTTGTATTTCATCTTGCATCATATATTCTCATGTGTGTTAGTGAGAACATCTCTTTCCTTCCATGGGTGGGGAAAATCTGGAGTGTGTGACTTTATAAGAAAATAGAAATGGATGTCCAGGATCAGACCAAAGGACCACATAGCTCTTGTGCCATGTCTTGAGCATGATTATAAAATTCCTCCTTCCCTGGGCCAGGGTGTTAGGCTGCATCATACTTGGGGAAAAACTGAGAACAGCATATATTTTTGGGAAAACTTGAGTCTTGAAATTAATTTCTCTGTCCCCTTCTCTCAGACTCCTACAGCAACTGGAGCTTTTACTTTATGGATATTAGAGGATTCTGGTTTTTTGCGAACTTTTTCAGAAAAATACACAAAAATGTATTTTTTTTTGACAAATCATTGTCAGTGTCATGTCAATACTTTTTCATGGATAGCATGATGAACGGAACGGAACGGAACGGAACGGAACGGAACGGAACAGAACAGAACAGAACAGAACAGAATAGAATAGAATAGAATAGAATAGAATAGAATAGAATAGAATAGAATAGAATAGAATAGAATAGAATAGAATAGAATAGAATAGACATGTATTTTTACTACACATTAGGAAGAAAACAAGAGAGGCATAAGCAGATGCCCTGGGAAGAGTAAGAAGCACAGACATACAAGAGTTTCCAGCTACTCCTTTCACAGCCTCCACTTGTTTTCAGCTCTTGAACTGCATTTGCCTGATGGTGTTTCTCTCTGTTTAAACCTTCTGATATCCCTTCCATTAATTCATTTAGTCTCTCTTGAGCTCCTGTAAACTTTTAGCAGCTTCAGCATCTTCTGAATATCCAATATATGTTCATCCTCCTCCTTTTGCTAGTTTTCAACTTGACTTTTAGCATCACTTCAATTCAGTTATTAATAACTATTGAGTACTTTTGCATTCCTCTTTCGAAATACTTCATAAATTATTTTGGCCTCCACCTATTGTAAAAAGTAATACTGTAGAGATTAAGCCCTCCATTTATAGGTTCTATATATTTAGAAACTATATATAGACTATATATTCTATATATAGACTATATATTTATAGTTTAGAAAATGATTGATCAAAATTGGATTTATACATGTATGTAAAGATCAATATATACATTAAGACTGTCTTGAAGTAAGAATTTTAAATGTCCTAATTACTTTACTTTTTACTTTGCACTGATGATACAGGCCTGGAGTTTTGTGCTGAGCATTTAACATTTTTTTTCAGCTTGGTTTGGAAAAGACATGGCAAATGAATATGTCCTGTGTGGTGGAATGTCCTGTGAACTGTCAGCTCTCTGACTGGTCCTCTTGGTCTGAGTGCTCTCAAACATGTGGCCTTACAGGTCAGTACATACCTTTGGCATATTTTAAATACAGAGTTCTCTTTTTTTTTCTTTAACAAAAGTAATAATACCTCTCTTTGGAGAATTAAAAAATGTGGCTAGATAAGGAGAGTTACAGGGATGTCAATCAGCCTTATTAATGAAAATAATATGCTTGAGTGAGACTGTGCTCACTGAAAATAATGGAAATTTGGTCCAAATATTTTCTGATTCTGGGAAAAAAGAGTGAGACATGATGAATGATATATTGAGAAAAAAGTAAACATTGATTTGAATATTTATTTTTCAGGTGGTGGGGAGAGGAAGAGAAGGGAAGGATTTTGTCCTAAGTTTCATTATTAGTGGTGAGATTAGACAACTAAAATTGTTCCAAAACCAAATTGGAACTGGTCTTTTTCAGTAAGTTATAGCCATGTAATAAATCTAATGACCACAAATCTTAACTGCTTTTGTGCACACACACAAATATCCATGTAGCTGAAGAAAAATTTTGTGTGTAAGAAGTCTGCTCTTTGTTGTTCTTTGGAGTTTTTTCTCCAGTACTTTTCAAGAAAATCTTTTTTTCTCCTGTAACATCTCAGTTGGAGCATCTGTGAATTCAAGAATGATGAGGCTCCATTTGGCAAACATCTTTCTAGCTGTCTGCAGTGAGCACAGCTGTCTGGGAGATTGATATTGTTCTGCTTATGCATGGTGGCTTGTGTAGCTTATTCTCAGCGCAAGATTCATGTCATTATCACTACAGTACTCAATTGCAAATGCATGAGATTGAAATGTGGAATTAAAGATTAGTTATTTTGGGTGGCTAGCATCAGGTGTTATATGGGTAAATCTGTGTAACGCCTTTAGTTTCATATAAGCCTCACTATACAAATTTAAACAAGTACATATTTTTTTCAGACTTGGATCTTATATTTATCTATAAATATATTAAAATACCACAGTTGTGTTGATTTTATGGAAACCTTTGTGAGGTGACAACTCTAGGCCAGTCATTTGATCATTCTTTCTGACACAGAAGGAAATATTCAGTTATATCATATGAACTCTCTGTAATGAAGCATAATGGTCTAATGTCCACAGCAAGATGAAAGGAGAAAGAATTGCTAAAAGGATAAAAATGTCTTCCTCTTTCAGTTTATATAAGTATTTGAAATAGAACCTGCATCTCAATGAAGCTGGGTAGCATATCACTCATGGTTGAAGAGAATTGTTGGCTAAACCTGTTGAATTTTAATTTTCATTGGGCCTGAGTGAAGAAACCTCCATCTTCTTCAAAATCTGCATGTAATGTTTTTCATACAGACAGTGACAGAAAGTTGCAAGTTCTTGTTTGCTGGAATCAGACAATTATGGGACACATTTCTGTGTTAATTTAGGGAAGAGCACAACAGGCTGGACTCTTCTAGTAGCAAACTCTAGATGAGGAGGAGGAGTCTCCACTGAAATGGGCAAACATATTTTCACATTCATAAAGAATATTTTTCATCAGGCTTCTGAACTAGGAAATTACTGCTTTTGTTTGCTGTTACAGGAGCAATCCTAATCAGACATCCTCCTGCACTTTTTGTGCTACAAACAAATGACAGAATATAAAGGGTCTGACTTGGAAAATATGAATCCACGTAACAGACAAGAGCCAACAGATCAGCTTTACAATCCAATTTGTCAAATCTGGGAAAAATCGCTTTATTCAAATACAATGCTTTTCAGCAAAATAGAACCATCTTGAGGAATAAATCAGTCTAACCACTTTGTTGTTAGTTATATTGGTGGTTTTTGTTACAGGAAAAATGATCAGAAGAAGGACCATAAATCAGCCATTTCAGGGTGATGGGAGGCCTTGTCCTTCTCAGATGGAGCAGTTCAAACCCTGTCCAGTAAAGCCTTGTTATCGATGGCAGTATGGTCAATGGTCAGCATGCAAAGTAGAGGTAAAAGCCATATGGGACTTGGAAGTTATAAAATGTGTGGATCCAGACATATTTGTGATATGCCAGATTACCTCCTTACCAACTCTGTAAACAATTTGCTTCCACCTCTCTTATACAAAAACTAAAGTTTTTTTTTTTCCTTTGATTTCATATTTATCAATGGATGCAGCAGTATCCTACAGATATTCAGAGTATAAATGTAAACTTTGGTACCTGAGCAGCATCTTTGCTAATATTTTAAACACTTCTATTGTAAAGGAATATCAGCAGAAATATATTCACATAATAGAAGATATCTTCACTTGACATACTGCTCTAGTTGCCATTCAAAGAGATACTTAATTCCATAATTTAAGGAACAAGTAACAGTGATCAGAAATTTTGGGGGTTTTTTATTTTTTTTTTATTTCAGAAGTAGTGAACCATGTCTTCTCTTTTTTGTCTTCTTTTTCTCCTTATTGAATGAATAAGTAGTTAAGCAAAAACCATAGGAGATAGAGTGACATGTAACTCAAATCTAGTCTTTTGGCACTTTCTTCTGTCCAGTATCAATCAATATATGTTCTCCTTCTGTAGGATGCTCAGTGTGGAGAGGGAACACGAGTGAGGAACATCTCCTGTGTGGTTTATGATGGATCCACTGAAGATATTGGCAAAGTAGTAGATGATGAATTCTGTGGAGAAATAGAACCTATTATAGATGGTGATAAGAAGATAATACTTGAGGAAACCTGCACTTTCCCCTGTCCAGGTAACAAAGCTGTTCAAATAAATGTTGCGTTTCAAGATTGGTTGGGTGTCATTACAGCTATTAGGTTCTAGCATTAGCCACAGGCAATTAAATCTTTTTCATCTGCTTTACTGATTCAATTCATTCATCAAATGACCCACAGTGTTACTTTCTAGGAGTAGCTTCATTACAATAAATCAATTAGAAAAAATACTAGATTTTAAAATTATAAAAATCATGATTTCTCTGTCACAGATTCTATCTAAGATGTATATATTTTTTCACAAAATCTATTGAAATAAACCCTGTATTTAACTCTATAATAAAGGGTGCTGGTTTATAGATAAATATTAGTGTTAAGTATGTAGACTATCTAACAACTTTATTAATTCATTTACCAGTTGCTAAAAACTTGATGCCTTGTATGGGTGTTTAAGGAAGATAAGCTAAGGGATCTTTTTTAAAGCTTCTATTCCAAATGAAAATATAATTTTGATCTCTGAGAAAACATGAGTGCCTCTAGTTGTTTAACTCTCTGGATGCGACATGCACTATCATTGCCTTTGTGAAGTGAATCTAAAGGAGCTGTTATGAGTGATCAGGTCCATGATGCTCTTACAGAGAAGGATTAAGAGCATATAAGAGCTGTTTAATTTCCAGTAAAAACCCTCCAGTTCATTCCAAACACTTACTTGTAGAATTTGAAGTATATTGCCGTCGTTTAGTGGCCATTAATGATGAATCTTCAGAAGAGGTGATAAACTCCTACAGTTCTAATGTAGCTGTCACTTCACAATTGTAGTCTGTTTTCCTTCTCTTGAAACTCTCCTCTTTCTCAGGCTTTTTTTTTTTCCCAGTTCATTTCAGATTGGACTGAAGGTAAAGTTGTCTCAATAAATAGAAATTAATAAAAAATACAGAGATTTCCATCACTTCTTTATACATAGCATACCAATTGCATAATTTTAATGTATTTTTACTTCTTAAATAGAAACTGGAAGAATACAAAGACTGTAGTTAGGTTTTCATATTAGTGAATTGTATAAAAAAATATAGCTGCTTACTGATTGCCTTAAAAATTTTACTAAGCAGGGATGTATTCCTCAACAATCTCGCATCCAGCCAGGAAGAATAACTGCCCTGTAGGGATGTGCTAATGATACGCTCCAGCTAATGTTTCCAAAAATCACTACTTGTTTTCCTATTATGTATACATCAGTTCGTCAATTATTCAATTCTTTGCATGCTTTCCTAAGGTTGGCAAATGAAATTCCTTCATTAATCAGGCATCTGGTCAACACAGTACTGATTATCTCTGTCATCAGTATAATGCAAGGTAGCATGAATTTTTAATGGCTTTCTCACTGAAATAATGAGAACTAAGAGGTTTATTTATGAGTTTGTGCACAGTCTAGTCCCATTTTCAACTGCAGTTTTAACAAAATGGTTTCTATGTGTTGTGCCTCAGATCTTCCTTAAATGTTCTTTAGCTGATCACAGCAGTTAGAGTCATTAGTATAATTTTATTTTTCAGTTTTACACTATAGAATTTTACAGGTCTATTATCCTAACATGAAATAGCGAGAGCAGATATTTTAATGATGTTTCCATTTCCCTTTCTTGCAAAGAATTTTCTATCTGTTACTTCTATGTCTGTTTAGAGAAAACTGCATGGCAATAAGCAATAATTGATCTTTTTAATACTAGACAATGTTTTCTAACATCAAAGATTAATTGAAAAAGAGATATGTAAATTTACCATAAGGCATACAATGCACAATATCTTAAAATGTACAAAAATCTAGACATTGGGTAGAGCATTGCAAAGAGATTCATAATGAGGGTGATCTCATGGGAATGCCAGAAGCAACTAAAACTGCTTTAGAACAAACAGGCCCTTGTATAATCTTTTTATAATATTTTCTATGACACAGATATTCAAATAGTATCAAAATGTTATCTTTTCTACACTGTGAGTCAACCTTAAAAAGAAGAATGAAAGGAACTAACGAGAAGGAAAATTAAGAAACTGTACTTGGACATTTTTTAAGACATATTCAGTGCAAAAAAGTTCTTCACATGCAATGATCATTCATCTTATAAAACTGCTCTTTGACAGGGGACTGTTACTTGAGAGAGTGGTCAGAATGGAGCCTTTGCCAGCTAACCTGTGTTAATGGTGAAGATCTTGGTTTTGGAGGAATACAAGTCCGATCTAGAGCAGTGATCATTCAGGACTTGGAGAATCAACATCTCTGTCCAGAACAGGCTTTGGAAACAAGACCATGTGATGGTAAGCACCAAAATATATGTAAGGCTGGTTCCTGTAAGGAAAAAATACAGAACAACCATAATTTTGGGTTTTTTTTCTGTTCATGATATCAATTTTAGGCAAATCAAATTTGATAAACAGAAATGCACTCAATTTGTTGTTTTCCATATATCAGCTGTAAAGAGAAAAACTTTCAAGTAGAAACGATCATATATTACCCTTCTAGAATTATTCTTTGTTAATAATGAGATTTCTTTTTATATGGGAATTAGTTTTTTTATATGCTTAGCAATTAACAATCAACAAGAAGAAATCTCTGAGTTTTGATTCATAACCAGGTTTAGATTTCTCTCTACCCTTTGAATTGTTAATTGTATGAAAATGTCATTAAAATGTCTCAGCCATGCTTACCACTGGTAGTAGAGAAAAGTAGTTTCCTGTACTGACTTGCCCATTCAGAGGCCGGATCAGACATAAAGGGATTTTATATTTATAATAGAGAGCTGAGGTGCAGAAGGACTTCATGATTCTTCCCAGACCATGTGAGATGTGCACACAAGAGCTGAGACATGAAGCCAGATGCAGCCCTGGCCACTTTGCCAAGCACTGGAGCACTGGCTGAAGCTCAGTGATACCAGGAAAGAAACCTGACCCCTAAATGAGTTTTGCACAACAGATGGGCCACAACCATTATGAGGTTATTGGAAACATTGCTTGTACCCATTAACTGCATTAGGCTTGCTCATAATCCTAGTTAGTGTCTGGGACACATCTGGTGTATTCTCTATGTGTCCAGTAAGTGCAGGAGACCCTGAGAGCTCCACATGTGCAGTGCCATGCTGGATGAAGAAGAAAGGGGCTTACTAAGTGTACAAGCCATTAATCATGACTGGGGCCACAAAATGAGTATGGTCTGCTGATGAGGGTGGCTGCTGCCTGTGGTAGTAGTCTAAAACCTTGCCATCAAATTTCTTGAAATGCAAATGTTCTCTGTGCAGATGGCCAGTGCTATGAGTACAAGTGGATGGCAAGCCCATGGAAGGGATCCTCTCGGACTGTGTGGTGCCAAAGGTCTGATGGTTTAAACGTCACAGGTAACTACTCCTTTTACATACACAAAAAAAGCACCTGGAAAACAGGTGGATAATGTGTTTTCCCAGCAAACTGAAGAAAAAAAAATGATCTGCTAAAAACACTTCCTGGGGTATGAATTGAAATAATTTTTTTTTGCATATTAAAGATGTGGTTTCTTTTCTAGAATCATGCAGCATGTAATGCTAAAAGTTAATATAAATATTATCTTTTGTATTGGATCTGAAATGTTTTACATTGTATATGTTTGGGATTTTTTTACCATAGGCATCTTTACACTTCTAAAAGTAGGGTTTCAAATTTCAGGCCTTACAACAAATAAATTTTTATGTATTACAGGTCATTTCAGTGCCTATACAAAGGCAGAGAATGTTGCAGAGCTTGATAATATCATCCATATATAACATGTCTCCTTAAAGTTAAAAAATACAAAATTTTAACAAATATGCTAATATGAGTTTATTTCTTTACTTCAATGCCATAAATCTGTATCAGAATACATAATAGACTACTATGGCATGTTTTGACTTTTTGTGCAAGCCAAAGCACAAAAAACATGAATTAGGAATGACTGAGATCTCAGAAGAAAATCTTCATGTGAATATATTCATATGGATTTATATATTGGCAACAGGGATTCATTTAAGCTAAGAGTTATGCATTTATTTAAATAATTTTTGTAGCAGACCCAGTGATAGTAAAAGAATCCCAGAGATTGTAAACATACCCTCAATGCCAGCTGCTGTCAGGTCAGTCACTGCAGGGGAGCTGTTATTTATGTACTGCCACCACAATATTACTTCTTCAGGATGAAGTCCACCACTACTATCTGTTGTAACAGTAGAAATAAAATATTTCTGTTATTTTTACAAGGTGTTAAAATAATAGCTCAAAGTCTCTTGCAAATCTTATCTTGTGGCGTAGGACAATTAAAACACATCTTGTTCACAAGAAATGCAACAGGGCATTATATATGCACCTTGATTGCTTCCTGCTTAGCTAAGATGTTTCTATGGTAAGTAAAACTCTAAGTAAGATTTCTTATTGAGATTAATGTAGGATATTATCTATGAAAGGTCCTATAGCATTTGAAATAAATAGCATCTTGGAGATTATGGCTCTGAGATGTTAAAATCAGAATATATTCATAAATCACAGTCAGTCACATGAAAATAATAATTTCTTCTGATGTGACTAAATACAGCTTTGTGATAAATTCTAGGAAAGAAAAATAAATGTACTATTGGAAGATTTTTCATAATAGGACCTCCAAGGCAGACAAGCCTCAGACCTATATTGTAACATTTTTTTTCAGAGTTCGTTTGTATGTGACCTTAAAGCTGTGGTAATTTTCTAATTTGAAAGGAAGACTAATGGAATATTCCAGAACATGCAATCACTGGTCTCCATGCTACACAAAAGTATATTTTTCATGTCTTTCTGTTAAATGCAAAGCTATAGTTTTCATGGATTTTATGATCGTTTTCAAATGCAGTGCTTAAATAGAATATTCTGTTATATTAATATATAATGTGGAGGGAAATTCTTGACATTAAATATACAGTAGTGAACCAGACTTTAATTTACATTTGTACATTTTCTGAAAGTGTTTTGTATAAACTACAGTATTTATGAGCTCCTGGATGTGATAGACCCACATACATGATTGATTTAAATTGAGATTATCTATTTTGATTCAGAAGCATCCCATATCTCTGATTACTGTCAGCCTTATTCCTGCACATTTGTCTCTAACATAGTGTGTTTTAATTCAGACATTTTTGAATAATTATTGTGAGTTTTGTTGGTATTTTAAGGTCTTTTTCTATTTACTTACTTGCATAATACCATTGTGCTGAAGAGTTCTTTTTTACTTGAAGGTGTTGTTTCCCATGGGCGATGAGGCAACTCTTTCCTTCTGCTTCCTTGGATGACTGATATTTTATTACATAGATTCCCACAGGCATGTGATTTGTATGCTAGGATGTATGATTTTCTTTTCTGGGGGTGGGGAAAACTTATGGCAACCAGCAGGGTTTTCTTTGTTCTTCACCAGCCATCCCGTTAACATTTGGATCTACATAACCACAACTAACTGCATCTGCTATGGTTGTGACCAACCTCAGCTATCAGGATTTCATCATCATATCACACCAGGATAAAAATGGTATTAATTTGGGAGATGCATGATAAGTTGTCCTGTAGCAGTATAAATTTTAAACAACGTGATGCATATCCCTCTTCTATAAGATAAAGCAAACAGGTAAATTGAAACTGATTCTAAATGATTTTAAAGTCATTCTGGCTGAAATGATAGTGAAAGCCTGATTGTGTGTATTGGTCCATAACAATAACTGCACTAAGCTGTAGAAATGAAAACTAAGTCTGTATAAAAAAAGACTGAAATCCACTCTATCATTAGTATTGTAACATTCAGTACATGCTTTACAGATAAATCTGCTTTCCTTTTGTAAAATCTCAGACTAACATGAAGCCTTGATTCATAAAGGCATATGTAAAAGTGACTCAGTAGCAGCAGCAAACAGGTATCCTTTCATAAACAGGATGAGTAACTTGTTTTCAATTCAACAGAAAAAAATAAAGAAAAAAGATTTTTATTTCTATTGTGTCCACAGTTTTAATATGTAAGTCATAAGGAGGGCCCTAGAGAACCAAATCTGTTCCCTTGAGTACCACAAAGCATTTAAATTGTTTTTCTAGGCAACCCACCAAAGGAAAATAGGGGAAAACAAAAGGCTCCATTGCCAAATATTAGTTCTATAAGATGCACATGAAATTAAATACATTTGCTGTATCCTTACTCTACATATAAGAAAATATTTGATTCCAATTGTCCTTCACCTTGGAATAAATGAAGGACTCTTACATTCAAATTAGCAACAAGATTGTCATACGTGATATACTGCAGCAAGTGATTTCATCAGTGGTGAGGTATTACCATGTGAAAATATGATTTTCTGTCCTACAGGGGGCTGTTTAGTGATGCGCCAACCAGATGCTGACAGGTCATGTAACCCACCGTGCAGCCAACCCCACGCTTACTGCAGTGAGGTATGTGCTACTGCATTGGAGCATAGAGCACCCCCAGCAGGGCTTCCCACACATCTCTTGATTACAAAGATTATATCAACAAAAAGTATTTTCAGAGATTTTGCTAGTCACAAATTTGTTAAAATCCACATTGCACAATTTTCTACCTTTCAATTAAATGTTCAATAATCTCTGTCAATATGGTGTGAACTTGCATAAAAATATATGAAGAGGTACTCTCCAGGCTAGCACTCATCAAAACAGTCTTCTCTTCCAGTCATCCATGTTGTTATGCTTTATAGCTCCCAGAAAACCTTGTTTTTCTGCTGCACATTGTAAAACACTTGTTCTCTACAGACTAGAGCATGCAGTTGTGAAGATGGATACACTGAAGTTATGTCCTCTGATGGCACACTCGAGCAGTGCACTCTCATCCCAGTGGTGGTGATCCCCACCATGGAGGACAAAAAGGGAGATGTGAAAACCAGTCGAGCTGTGAACCCTACCCAGCCTTCCAGTAACCAGTCAGGACGAGGAAGGACCTGGTTTCTACAGCCTTTTGGGCCAGGTGAAGTCATGCAATGAGCAGTTCTTAGTGCTAAGTACTGCTGCAGGGTCTGGCATTTATATTTTTGTATACCAAGGAAGACCAGAAAAACCCTTGACTCTTCATTTAAGAAGGCAAACATGTGCTCTCAGTGAAAACAAAGAGACATGAGTAAACACCTAGGCCTCTCACTACTCCATCAATATATCAGTGAAATCTTATAGCGCAGATTTCCTTTTAGCCATTCTACCTGTTAGAATTCACAGAAACTATTTGAAATGTGACTGTAGAAGGGAGTTTGCTGCAAAGGTGCAAGTCAGTATATTAAATTATGATGTCTTAACCAATAATTCTGTTGATAGAGGAATGGAAAGATAGCACTAAAGACTGGAAAGAGTAAAGGCTTCTTAAAATTTGCAGCCATAGCATCAATTTTAGGAAAGTAATTGATATAGGCATGCTAATGCTTTTCTGACATATCCATATTTAAACTAACTCATGTTAGTCAAATGCTAACCATATTATTGATATTTAGCATAGGCCTGCTCTAAGTCTCTACAAGCAGCATTTTCTTCTGTGATGGACCATGTTCTTTAGAGCTGAGGAAAGACTTATATGCAACAGTGGCATAAAATATAGGAGAGTTATTTCATTAAAAAAGTCATAAAGTCCATCATATAATCAGATGTCAGCAAATATTTTCTAGTGTTACTAAATATTTAGATTTTAAAAAACTTTAATTAACAAAATACTTTCACATAAAGAGATATGTTGCTTGTCCAAAATATTATTAATATAGAAGAGAGTAAGTGGTTTACATCTTAAGTGTTTCTTAAGTCACATAGGGCTAAATATACTAATGCACTTGTGTATTAGGGTGGTCATTTATTTCTAAAGGGCTTTTGAATGTTTTTAATTGCAGAATTGAAAGCACTATCTTTACTTGCATAATCCATAGGATGTTCCAAGTTGAGATTTATAAAAATATTTCTAATAAGAAGATTAAAAAATGTTTGGGTTATAAATTAGAAATACTTATGTTAGATCCCATTAGTCCTACTAGTATTTACTATTATTTGTACTTTGGTATTATATTTGATACCTGCAATAAAATGGTCTTTACTCCAAGTACTTTAATCAACAATAAAAAATAGAAAATTAAACTTTTCTGGTCCTCTTTTAAAAACCAGCATCTTACCAAATGTTTTATCATTTACTCATTTTAGCTAAAACCCCCTGAAAGGCAGAGGGTGTGTGGTAGCATGCAGAGTGATAACAATAAGCAAATATCAGACAGTCACCTTCAACAGTTTTAGGAGTGTGGATGCTCATGTGAGCTTGGGGAGGGTTTTGGAGCAAGGTACATTTGAGAAACTTCATGAAAACTCACCAGTTTTATGTAATTCGAGTTGGGAAGAAAACATAGCTCAGTTCAGATAATCTCAAATATACTCAATAGAACTAATACTTTATGCAGTGAAGTTATGAGCAAGTGTGAGAGAAAATGAACGTTTTCCAATTGAGATAAGATTTAGGCTTGTTTTAGGGTTGGATCTCTATTGGAAAGGTTTGGGTTTACGCTGGCATGATTATTCTTTTCCTCACAGTTTCTAAGCCTAGATATGAAATAGTTCTTTCATTTTCTTCCACAAATTACATTGCATTCCAGAAGGGAAGTTATTAAAAACTGTTCCCTTCAGTTGCCTGGGCTGAGGTATTACCACAAAAAGATGAATCTGGGATGCCAATTCCCTTGCATACTTAGAAAGAATCTGTCCAGAGGGAATTCAGAAAGCCTGAGATAGATGTCAGTAGTTGCATAATAGGAATTACCTCATTAACATAGTTCCTTGCTTTGACAAAAACAAATAAATCTGTATACAAGATATTGCCAGCCTTTTTTCAAGGAGATGTTACTATTTTAAAAGGAGCCAACCTGAAAAAAACTTAAACCTCTTGCATTTACCAATGGAAATAAGCCAAAAAGAGAGGAAATAAACCTATTTAGCAGTACTAAAGTCTGAATTCTTCTCATTGATATTATCATATCATAGGATATGTCAGGTCAAATCTACTGTTCCATTAATCTTTAACGGATCAGTTATTTCAGTTATGGCAGTTATAATCAGTTATAATGTTGCATTAGGCTGATTAAGGTAACAAAGGTAAAATGTTCTGATATTGATTAGTCTTGAACAACTTGTCCACATAACAGCAAGACTTTGCATTGCTACAGACCAGAAAGCCTGAGCTTAACTGCATAGCAATGGAGAGCACTACTGTGTAACCAAGTGAGATTAGTCTAACTTCTATTAATACTATTGTGGAAATAGAAACTGCATTGATGATGTCTTTTAGTTCTGCAGAGCTAACGAGAAGCACTAAGTGTTTGGTCTGAAAAATTTTAGCTGTATTTGCTTACACTGAAAATACAACTTCATGAAATAGAACTTGTACCACTTGAAAATGAAATAATTCAGTTTTATAACGATGATTTTTTTTATTATTGTCAAGGAGAGGCAACAAGGCTAGCTAACACCCTGGAAAACAATGTTTGCAAAAAGCCATTTAGAAATTTTTAGAATGAGTTGGATAAGAGTAGTGAGTCAAAAAGCATGCACTCACCTTTAGTTCTGACATGATCATTTCGAGGCAGAGAAAAACCCCACAGACAAAGCCACATCATTTTCCTCACAGACATGGGTGCACGTGAGGCAAGAAGGAAAGTGGTATGTATGCCTAAACATCCAGGGACAACATGTCCAAAATACAAGCTGCACAGGCTGCACATAAATACAGTCCTTATTAACAACAGACAGTTGTTTTTTCTATGAACATGGTTGTCTTTTTTTGTGTGTATTTTTATTCTGTCAGGAGAGGTTATTTATTACAACAAAGCTTGTATTTAGTAGGGAAAGAAATTTTAAAATTTTAGTACTTTATGCAGTCGTAAAAGTTGTGTGTGTGCAGTTAAGGGATGGATGATATGCAGCATGCTAAGGACATTTGCAAACATAGAAGTAAATAGGAACACGAATAAATGTAACAGGCAGATTGCTTTACCAGAGCTAGAATAGGAAGTGATGCTAATGAGTCCCAGGCTGATGCCCTGCCCCCTGATCACACTGATGGATTGCTTGCTACCAGAAGGCCCCAAAACTGAGTTTCTGAGTCTCTCACCTGCTGCCTCTGCCCCAGATCTCAGCTCCAGTTGAATTATCCTGACTTCAACTGAAAAACAGAGCACAGAGAAGTCATTGTTCAGTTATTTAACAATATTTACTCTGATTACACTGTAACTGCTAGTGAAGACATTTATTTTGGATTATTAAAGTATTTCTATGCTGTATCAGAACTAATAATTCAACAAGACTAACTCAAACATTACTGACTAACATTCATTCCTTTTAGATGGGAGGCTGAAGACCTGGGTTTATGGTGTAGCTGCTGGTGCATTTGTTTTACTCATCTTTATTGTTTCTATGATCTATCTAGCCTGGTGAGTTCTTTAATTATTTATAAGAAAACAGTCCCCTCACAGACTGTAATGAAAATGTTTACATCTGCTGCTGTAGAAACTTCAGGCACTTCTGTGAGCTGCAGTTTTTAATTTGCTATGTCCTTTTTGTCCAGACTCAGGTTAATAGATTCTGCTGGTACTCTAGATGATGGATCACCACATGCTCTTCTGAGAGTATAAGAACTTACAAATATGGAGTAGCTTAGTGTACAGTTCATTTTTACTCAGTTTATCTCAGTTCTTTTATACAGTGTCCAGAATAATTTTATTGTGTCTGTATCAAAAAATGCTGAGAGAAATAGCAAGAAGGAAATCCAGTAACCAGGCAAATCATATTTTATATTTGACAAGATAGAGAGATACAGAACCAGAAAAAATCTGAAAACTTCCTCATCTTTTTAATACGTGAAATAATACTTTTTCGAATAAGCCAACTTTGAGAATGTGCTCCCTGAAGTTTTCTAGGTCCTGTCTGGAATTTCTGATGCAGATGACAGTACAGGTGAAAGGTGAGGGAAGTGTCATCATATACATCAGGCTCTTGGCTGTGCTGCATTAGTAGGCGTTTGGGAGGCTTCTGGGTATGTTTGCCATTCAGTAAATTTTGCCCAAAATCTCACTTCTGCCTAGGTAATATAAAAATTTGTTTGGGTTTTTTTGTTTGTTTTTGATTGGTTGATTGGTTTGGGTTTTTTCATTTGTTTGTTTGATTGGGGTTTTTTGTGGTCTTTTATTTTTGGTAGGTTGGTTTGCTTTTTTTGGGGGTGGGGTTTGAGGAAAAGGCAATCCATTAGCATTCAACAACGCTAGATTATTTGGACTGGAACCTGCAGCTACTGCAAATCATTGTAAAAAAAGGTTTTTTATAAAAGATTCAGATTTGAGCAGCCTAAGTGACACAGCTGAAATAAGATTTTGGACAAGACCAAGGGAGCAAAGGCCTGATTTAAAGAAATACTTACATTACACTGTAAAAGAAGATAAGTACTAAAGCATGGATAAACATTCATTTTCCTTTGGCCTGGTAATTTTTTTAAAACTCTATCAAATGGATTGGAAATACTGCTGGATTAAAAACTAATTCAAGGCTAGACAAGGAATGTTATGGCGAACAGTCATACCTCTGCTGTTAATGAGTGGTTTGATTATAACATTTAGAATTAATTGTAGTCATTCCGACAAATTTAATGAGATAAAGCCTATCAAAAGATGGATCTTTCCTGCGGAAACCCTTGATGTGTCAAGAGCAGTTTAATATTTGAGTCACATAATTTAAAAGAACCTGATTGCAGCTTTGATACCTGACCAAATATTGCATGGCAGGCTCTGAATTCTTCTGAAAAGTGAGTGATGTTGCAAGAGTACGTGCCAAAAGTTTCATCAAGTCACATCAGCACCATAGCAGCTTGTTTCTGAACAACTGAGCTTTGAATTAGATATTGCTTTGGGTTGATAAGGAGATAATTAGTGATCCCAGTGAAGGTTTTAAGCTTATAGCTTTTATGAACAAACAACTGAATGCATTATCAACATGCTCATCTTTCTTTTAAGACTGAAATACACTTTTGTATGTTATTAGTTGCTTTTTTATTTACAAGTTTCTTATTGTTTCAGCAAAAAGCCAAAGAAGCCCCAGAGAAGGCAGAACAACCGACTGAAACCTTTAACCTTGGCTTATGATGGAGATGCAGACATGTAAAATACAACTTCTCATGGTGACAAATGGAGTCCAAACTATAGGAATGAAATCAGAGTGTCCAAAGCCACAGGGATTTTCTATGGAGTGGATTAAGTGTTTTGAATTTTTCTTTTTTATAACTGCACCATAGATAAAGAAGGATGGATTTCACAATGCCTACCGATATTCAAGGTATTATTGCTTTACTATAGACCATCAGCACTGAGAAATCAGGCAGAATCTCAACAGACACTGCAGTTGGAGATCTGTGGTGTTTCCTCAGTCTTAGAACTGAGCAGCACTTCTGCCTCCAGAATACTGTAGCTGACATAGTATTAACACTTGGAAGCCCCTGCATCATTAACCAAGTATAATCAGTACGCATGACAAGTTTGTACCAAGCTGTCTATGACTCTTTATATTCAAACATAACATATATACTCAGTTGAACCATATGTATTATTCTATCAGATTATATATGTGATGAAGAGCATTTTAGTGCTTAGTACAATATTAACTTTTAACTGGGATTAACCCACTGAGCAAGTTCAACAGTTTGCCAGTTGATGATAACTTGTGTTAACCTGCGTCTAAGAGGGCAAAATTCTTGCAAAATTCTGTCCTGTTACCACTCCAAATTATAAAGGCCTCATGTGTACATCCAGAAAGGAGGCATTCTCAGATTCACTGTTTTCTAGTGGTTGGTGTCTGGAAAAAAATACCTGCTGTATATGTTACAATACGTTTCTACTTTCTCTAACTCAAACTGTTGCCTGCATCTTTTTTGCTACACGTAAGGCAAATTTTTGCACTATATTAGTGCAGCATGATATGCACTTAACTAGTATTGCCATAGAAACTGCCTCTTTTCAGAAAAAATAATGATGTATCTTGTGCAAGGAGTGTCAAGTAGACAGGTCTTGAATCCTGAAGAGAGTAGTGTTCAGTTTGGACTGTGACGGGATGGAATCAGCTGCAACGTTTGCTGTACAGACACCGTTCCTCATCACAGCAGCCATTTGTACTCAACACCATGGCAGTAATACAAGTGTCTAGTTTCTTGCCCCATCTACCTATACTGGTATAGATTGTCCTGCTGGTTTCTAATTGTACCTTGAAGGCTGTTTATGACTAGATTTTTTATATTTGTTAACTTTGTTAGAAAAAAAAAAGAAAAGAAAAAGAAAAGTGGTTGCCCTGTAATCCTGAGTGACATACTTCTTGTCTAAAAAGGTGTTCTGATTGTTCAACTAAATAAAATGGTTTTACTTTTCTTTCCTTCTGTTAATGAGAGCTTTTTCACTGTTACTGGCAGTGCAATACTCAGAGATGTTTTGTCTTTTCTAATTACAATAATTCAATAGACTATTTTATTTATTCAGTTAAACTCCTGAGTGTACTGGCAAGTAAACAAGATCAATACTTCTGCCATTTTAATACTCATGACTTTTTAAAAACCTCTGACAGTATGGAAATTCACTGTTAACTCTTCCATGCTTATGGCTTTTCAGTGTTAGGCTTCCAACCTGAAGCTCATTGACTTGCCACTCATGTGACATGGCTGTTACGGGTGTGATCCATGACCTGAGAAGGGTAATTCTCCTCAAATGGCTTCTGTGTGCAGCCTGTACGTACAAGTGACTGTGCCACTACTAAGCAATACAAAACTTTATCGGGCAACCTCTCAAAAATAATTGTTACATAAAGTTCAATATTAGGTTCTCAGGTCTTTTTTATAACCTAAACCACTTCTGCCTACTCATCACTCTATTTACTCAAGAAGCACCAGTTTTTGCACACTGAATGAAACTAGCTTTGCAAACTTTGGCCCAGATCCACTGATATCAATGACAAGACTCTCATGGACATCAATGGGAAATATCAGTTCTTAGAAATAAACACCTTTTTTCTGTGTAGAATAATTCTTGAAACCAATGAGCATTTTGTGGATATTCAAGAGAGATTATGGTCCTACTTTAACTTAGCTGCCATATTATCAGTGTGGTGTTACTGCATCAAGAAAATTGCCTTCATCCTACTGTGTAGTGTTCCCCAAATGGGAAAAATGAGCAGGGGAACAATGGTAACAATCCTTGGTGAATATTTAAGTTCTCATTTTATAACTTGATCCAGCTGCAGCTGGTGAAGTTTTGTGCCCCCCTGCCACAGCAGTGGTTCATCTATATATGTGTTTCAGGACTGAAGTATTCAGTCTTACATCACCTTGTAAAGATCCATTGCAAAAATACGAATCTTAATAATTTTAATTTTCAGCATTCTTGAGTAGAAAACAAGAAAAACCTGGTAGGTTCCTCTTTTGTCAGACATGCAAAACAAACCATGGAAAAATTATAAAGTAATAAAGAAGCATAACTACATGTGGAAACAGATTTTAATAATGATTTCTGTTATTTTAAAAGTCTGATTCTGTGTTGTCGAGTAGTTTTGGACCAAGCAGGCATTGAGGGAACAGGGTTTCTTTCATTGGCAATGAGTCATCTTTATTTATGACACTGGCTGGTCTTAGCAGGAGCTGTTGCCTAGTTCCTGCCTTGAAGAATTTTATGTCCTAAATTTAAGCATTTAATAACTTCAAGTTAAAGGTATGACATCTCCTTTTTCTTACCATATTAAATGGATAAACAAAGAGATAGGAGGATTTTTTAAGTATGTTTGGCCTTTGCAATCCATGCAAGTATTTTAGTATATGTTGCATTTTATATCTGATCAGTGAATATCTGGTGCACATCTGCATCATACTAGTGCTGCATTTAAAATCTAGAGTGCATTTTTGCTATTATTTTTTCTATGAACAAAGTGCATGGAAATTTGAAGCCAGAATGGCTTCCCTCATTATCAAGAAAAAAATACTAGGCTGTAAGGAGGGCTGAGATTCTATATAAATCTAAATGTTGCAAAGGTGATTAAGCCCTCCAGCATTGAAACAGAAATAAATAATATGTGAATTATCAATATAGAATGAAAAGCAATTTGCTTTAAAAATCAGAGTGCTTCTACAAATCCAGTGCCTAAAGCAGCCACTACTGTAGATTATTAGTTTGTGAAAGTAATGTTTCCAGTGATCAAATAAACCATTCAGAAAATAGCAAAGTAGATATTTTCCTGTTGATGTGGTGGTTTATATTTTCCTTTTTAAAACTGTAGTTTCTAGCTTACTGTGTCTGCTTTGAGTCCTGGAGCAGTTCCTTTTTGAAGCTTTGATGCAACTGCACAAGCCTGTTTATATTTGGTATAAAGCATCAATTTTGAAACCCCCTTCCTCCTGCCAAAATGTAATAAAGTTCTTTTTCCAATCTTACAATTTGAAGAGACCAATTTAAAAAGTCTATGTGTAAATCACTGTAAAATATACCATGAATTAAATGGAAATCTGTCTTTTTACCTTTATGTAAATTGTTAAGAGTTAAGAGTTTATTTTGCCTAACTTAATTTACTTGAATATTTATTTTGTAGAATGAGGAGGCAGCTGTCTGAGGAATGTTTACCTTTTTTTTTTTGTTAATGTTAATTTGTAAATTGTGTAATGCATTTTTATTTTTTAAATTATGTATATTTCTTTTTTAATGCACAAAATGTTTACTTACAACTACTACTGCAAATTTGTGTATATTGTCACTAAGCTTTATTCAGTTAATACAGATGATGTGAAAATGTAACAAGTCTTACATTTTCATCTGGGTTATTTTTACATAACTGATGTATTGCTGAGAATAAATATAAACACAAAATCATTTGATGTGGATTTTTTTTGTTGTTTTGCTTTTTTTTTTAAATTAAGGCAGTATACTATGCTGGGATAGAATAACAATAAAAACTAGATCCCAAAAATATGACCACCTTTTAAATAGTCTCTTCTTTTTTCTGAAAGGCATTAGCAAATATATTCTTGCTAAAAAATTAGTCTTTCTATTTAAAAATAAAAATACTTTCTGATGCTATGGTAAAAATCAAGTCTGTTGCTACAGTCCTAATTGACTTGGAAATTTACAAAACATATTTAGTCAATTGATAAATATCCAATAAATTAAATAAAAAATTATAACATTTTCTTCCATGCCATTTTTATATCAGAAAAAACAACCTTCTGTAGAGAATAAGAGGTTCAATCAACATCTCACTAAAAGACATCTATTAACTTCAAATGAAGCTGAATCTGTAACTGTCCCTAGACAAAAAGAAAAAGAGAAGTCATTTTCCACTTTTTCATAATTGCTTATATTTGATCTCTGTTCTCTCCAAAACTCAAATTTTTTTTCATGTCCAGCTCTGCTGTGTAATTTACACACTGTATCATGGGGGGTTTTTCCTGTTTCAGTAGTTATTACCTCCCCAGTAACCTTTCCAAGCTAACCCCTAAAAGATTTAAACACAATTTTGAGAGCACACAACTCTGATTTTCGAGGTATTTTGGGATTTTCACAAGTAACTCCTACCTACATTTTCTCCTGCTGGAATCCACAAAAACACCACAGAAGCATTGGTCTTGAATTCCCACCTACAACCTAATAGAGGAATAGAGGAATTTTTAAATCATTTAAATGTGCTTAATTCAATACAGGCAAAATTTTGAAGGTAGTTAAAAAAATCAGAGAGAAGAAAATTTAAATTCTCATTTAAATTTATAG
This sequence comes from Sterrhoptilus dennistouni, assembly GCA_013397095.1. NCBI lineage: Eukaryota > Metazoa > Chordata > Aves > Passeriformes > Zosteropidae > Sterrhoptilus > Sterrhoptilus dennistouni. The sequence continues at coordinate 219,907 of VWZU01006417.1, forward strand.
AATTAGCTGTGGTATACTAGTGAAGATGATGGAGCCTTCATATTCACTAAAGAAAATATCGTAGGACTTTAACTACTGTTTGCAAGACTTTTAGATTAATGGGAAAGGGTAATCTTTATTTAAAAAAAAAATCCCAAAACATTACAGGAGAATATGATTTTCTAGTACCAGTGTGATGAAAGGACATGAAGTGAGAAGTAAATCAAGAGATTTAGATAAGCTTTGTAAATGTTTCAGCCGTCTAATAATGTGAAAACCTACAATATTGGAGAATCCAGAAAACCTAGAACACTATCCTGCTGAAATGGTAGTGAGCTTGAGCAGCCATTCAGGATCTGCTTGGCATCACTATCAGTTTAGCTACAGAAAATGCTACCTCCAAATCTGACGATTGTTATTTTGATGCAAGAAAGCTGACTGTCTATCCAAAAGCAGGTAATGACCAGGCAGGTGAACAGACAGTTGCATTTTTTGGGGGTGGGGATGGGCTGGGTGTGTATGTGTGTGTCTCTTAGTCTCTGCTTGCCCATTTGTTTATTTTTGGCAGAGGCTGAGGGTGTGTAATTTTGCTTACCTTCATTTGGGCAGTGCCCCTGGCTGTGGAGGGCATTTCCTGTGGTAACATTCTGGTGAAGCGTCTCTACATGCTTTTGTAAACAGGCATCTTTTCTAAGTCCTGCTTAAACAGAAGAGGTGGAAGGCTTACTTCAAGGCTCACCTTAAATGACTTTGGGCATGTGCCATTCCTCTTTCTGCTGTCATGCAGCTCTGCTCTGGGACAGGACTGAGCCTCCTGAGAGCACTGCAGTGCCAGGGTGGAGGCTGCTAACACCAACCTGTGGCTATATCCACACATGGCTCTGCTGGATGCTGACCCTTCCAGCCTGAAGCATAATCCATTTCTGGTGTTGATATTCTGACTTGCCTTAGCTAGTTATGCTGTTGGATACTGGCTAATCCTGCTTGTCCTGGTTTGGTTAGGTAACAGCTCTGCTGAAAAGGGAGTGTGTGGACAGCATGCTGACCACAGCCCACTGCAGACTGTGGCCCTAAGAGAGGCAGCTGCACACAGGACCAGAGCTTCAAGGAGGTCAGTATTCCCACCAACTTCCCCAGCCTTCTTAAGGCTCTGCTGCGTGACCCAGGACTGGTTTGGACCCCCTTTAGGCAAAGGAAAAGTCCTTTGATTTGTCACTATGGGAAAGGAAAAACTTAGCCACAGGATCATAATCCATTATCCTAGTCCTTCTTGTTTTCCATTTTCAAAGAAATCTCATTTCAAACAGTTCAATTACTGAATTTATTTAATTATCATTATGGGTTGATGTATCTAAAAATCCTGGACTTTTCAAGGAAAATAAGATTTGGCACTTGTCCATTTATAGATGAGGGGTTAGAGACTCCCACATATGTTTTAATATTTTTTGGATTTTATTCAGAACCTAGCCCTTAAATTTATTAGAATTATATTCTGAAATTGAAATTTTAAAATGAATGAGGTTTTCTTTTATTTTCAAAAATATCCTTCATATTGTCATATGATTCTTTGAAATGGTGGAAAAATTTTTCTCAGTTTTGTTTAACTTACAAATAAAACAATATTTCAATCACAATTGCAGTGTTGCATTTCAAAACAAATATAATCTTTTCCTTCTCTGAATAATTATAACTAGAAAGAAAACCCTCTTTCTTACCTATACATGTCGAAATATTACTTAATTCTCAGCTTCTTCACTTTTCCCAGTGCTGCTCATTAAGATATCTATATGGGGATAGCAATATGATTTGAGCCTGTGACCAGAATTTAGTTAACAGTTCTGTTACATTCAGTTTGTTGGTGGTCTAGTACTGACAGATTATTTTTAATACACTGCCTAATGAAGTCCTACAAACCCTCTCCGAGCTGAACCCAAACTAATTTACACAACTTGGGTCATGTAAAAAACTATGAAATCTTCATATAAGACAAAATATTGTGTCTTGCTTTCATACTCAAACTGAATTCCCTTTGCAGATTTCTTCCTGTGTCCCCATTGTGTCTTGGTGCTTGACACAAATGCCAAATTTCAGCCTTATGTGGGACTTTTCTGATTTGCACTGAGTGTTATCATAGCCTTAATTCTCTTTTGATGTGTCTTCTCACTCTTAAGATTGCAGTGAGACGACAATAGTTGCCAGTTGACAACTTACAAGTACACGAAGACACACTGTCAAAGGTAAAAAATATGCATATGGAAAATGTGAATTTTGAGGCTGAAGTAATTTTTTCCTCTCTTCCTGCAACTAGAGGTGCAAGTATGTATTTAGAAATCTCAAAAATACCTAATTCTACATATTTTAATCATGCCATTGTATTGTTGTTACTTTACATTTTTCTCTACTGTTCCCTTTTTATACTCATTTTGTGTAAATTTTAATTGTAAAATCATAGTAAAGGCTCTCTCCTCTGTATGTACAATCATAGAAGGAAGAAGACTCTCTTTGAAATAATGATTGTGATATGACAATAAACAATCATTAACACAAGCTCGAATTCACAGTATCTGTTATTTTTCCAAGAATTCTGAGGTGAAACCTTGGTGTACTAGCTTGGAAATATTCTCAGGCTATAATGTCCTTAAAGAGTGAATCACCACAGGAATCAATCAAAATCCCTATTCCATGAGCAGTTCCATGGCAGGAGGTTACTCACATTTCCTGTTTTGGAGTGTTATTTTAAACACACGTGGTTGTTTTGATTTCAGTTACTTTGTCTATAAGCTATACCAACAACTTAAAGTCATGTGTAGTACAGATGATCTTGAGATATATTTTAAAAAGTTTCTAAGAGGTGTCTAGCATCATCCATATGTTAACAGAGCTGTGTTCAGGTAGATAGGGAAGGTCAGGAATGACATCTCCATACATGTAACTTTCCATTTTGGGTCTCATTTTCAGCTTTGATATTCCACAAAATGAAATTGTCACAATTTAATTTGATTTGTACTGATATAATAGAGATTAAAACAGCCCATGTACTCAGGACTGAGGAAAATTACTTCTCAACCACAGGTCTGCTCCTTTTCAGCCAGAGGGCTCTATAACCTCCATGTAACCTCCAATTTGGTTATTAGTCCCCAAAACATAAACTAACAGTTATTAATTAAGGCCCTGTGACCTACTAGCAAAGAACCCATTTCCCATACAGAGTCTGACTCCCAAGATAGTCTGAAAAACTGCTGGAAATTAGGTTCCATTGATTCAGTCTTACCTGTTTTTAACAGAATTATGTTGGTGTCTTCCTTACTGCTTTGTTCTTCAGTCTTCAGAATGAAGAGTTCTCTAGCTCCATTTTGTGAGAGGAAATTGGTGACACCAGGATTCACTCAGCTGAGGAAAGAAAAAAATAATTAGCTGGCAGTTTTGTGACTGCCTGAAGTTGGATTTAATGAACTGCAGCAAAAGCTTTCTGCAACATTAGAACAGCAGCTGGAGCTAAATGCTACATTTCTGTCTTAAATGGCCTTCACTTACAAGTTGATGAGCAAAACATTAGTAGCAGTCATTTGTTCAGTTTTATAGAAATATAAAAGGAAGGTTTGCAGCACAAGTGAGAAGTTAATCATCAATCTCAGACTGACTCCCCAATCCCATTGCAGAATTGCAGTGCTGAAGAAGCCAGGGCAGAAGTCTAATGGCCTCAAGACTGTAAATGGGCTCCTTCGGAAAGGCAAAACATTATTTACATTAAAAATTGCCATAGTCCATCTCTCTAACTGCATTCACTTTGAAATGAGGTGGTGCTGCAGGTGACAAGACTTTTCATCTGCCACCTTAGATCAATGAAATGGCAGTACAGGATGTTTCTCCAGGATACTTCATGGATCTCATCAAATGCCATGCCATAAAATATTAAAAATTGTCTTTATGTTTAACAAATTCTTATGAGCTATGAAGCTGTCTGCTATTATTTAAAGATTTATATACCAATAATAACACTATAGAGATTATAAGAAAATAATAAAAGTGATAATAACATTTATTATTACTCGATTTACATTGTTTAAAGCTTTTTATGTTCTATTTAAGCAGTTGTCAATTAGCGTACAAAAAACATCCTGGGCAGTCTCTGCTTAACTGTATTGAATTAGGTGTATAACATGAAATCACATATGCAACAGAATCAGGAGGGTTGTTGGTTTGCTGGGTTTTTTGGTTTTGGTTTGGGGGTTTTTGTTTGGTTTGGTTTGGTTGGGGTCTTTTTGTTTGTTTGTTTGTTTGTTTGTTTTGAGTAGGACAATTAATTGTAATTTTTTTTTGTAGGGCAAAAAATTGTCCTAATTTTTTTTAATTGTAGGACAATTTTTAAAAAGTACACCAAATTTCTTTTAAAGAGGGAAAAACATTACTTTAAAGGATTCTCCAAATTGCTGTATTCAAATTGCTTTTCACAAAAGCTTCCCAGATCTATCATTTACCATACAATTCCTAAGGACAAGAAAGTTCATTGTGGTCTCAGTTTCTCTGTGGAGAGTTTGCACAATCAATTTCTTGTGCATGTCTTCAAATTCTCAGGGCCTTTTTTGTTTGGTTGGCTGTTTTTTGTTTCTTTGTTTGTTTTTTGGTTTGTGTTTTGTTATTTTTTGATTTTTTTTTTTTAGGGGGGTGTTTTGGTTGGTGTGTTGTTTGGTTGGTTTGGATTTTTTGTTTGTCTGTGGGGTTTTTTGTTTGGTTGGTTTAATTTTGGGGTTTTCTTGTTTTGCAGGTGGGTTTTTTGGTTTGTTTTTGTGGATTTTGGGTTTTTTGTTGTTGTTTTTGTTTTGTTTGGGTTTTTTTGTTTTGGGATTCTTTTGGGTGTGGGAGAGAGCAGAATCTTTCACTTTCTTCTTTTTCTCAACATTGTACCTATTTGACTGTCAGACATATGTATCTACATCCATGTGTTTTTATTTTCTCATGTTCTGGAAGTCTTAAGTCTTTTAACCCAAGTGAACTAGTTGCTAAGAGCATCAATAGAGGAGAACAAGTTGGAGTAGCAGGAAGGGTACCACATATCTAAATTTAATTTATCTTTGTACAGTAGAACCATAGTTTTATAAAGGTAGCAGTAGGAAGCAGTTGTTCTGTGCAGAAGAGTGTTTAAGACTCTAACAGGATGATTGCAGACCTGGAGCTGGACAGAACTGGTTTTAGAGTTAACAAAGTAGTGTCTAACATAGACAAAAGACATCACATGTAGTAAATTTGGTGTAATACGGAACAGACCAATGCAGACAGAGCAAAGGTGTAAGAGGGTTTTGGCAAAAAAAGTGGGCCCAAATTAATCCTAGAGTGAGGATTACCACAAAAATCATATTCCTCAGGCTCCAGAGGCTGGCAGTTCACTAACACCCCACCACTGCCACCAGTATGAAACCCCACCAATCTCAGCACCCAGAGGAGCAGTGGAGACATCAGACACTGGGAGGTAGGCACTAGGAGGTGGATGTATGAACATTTTTACTGCATTAACCTTCTTTTTTAAACAGTTGGATCTGGACTAGTAATGGTTAGAGGGCTTCACTTTCACTTATGCTAATAATTTTTAGCTTTACTTATATAAGCAAGAAAGATTTTGAGTGCAACGTCTTTGTAGCAGCAGAGAGAATTTGGGGCAGATGGATGAAAAAAAGGATAGATGACTTTTTGAGTTATATGAATAATGATACACTAATTTTCTCTTGGTAAATCAAGTTTTGAAAAGGAAAGAGAAAACCTTGAAAGCTAGATACACTCTGGCTTCAAATCATTAGAAAAATGTGTAGAAATGAAAGAAAAGGTTGTCATTACCTTGGAGGCATTTCTTGCTATTTTTAATTAAGAAATTCAAGCTAGTTTTGTAGGATAGTTTGATTTAGAACAGAAGTAAATATCATAAATTTACTAAAACTGCACTATGTGCAAAGCAATGTGATTAAAGAAAGGAACCAACAATAATAATTTTTATACAAAAAATATAAGTATTTATGAGCATGAATAAGACTTTTATCTGAACCATAATGGCAGAAGTTGTGTCACAAGGGTGCACTAATTTTGTCCACCTAATACACCAATGAGCTAGAAAACTGTTCAATGCGGGCAGACATCTGGTTAATGTAAAAAAATACTGACTGAGCAGACATGGTATAGAAGCCTGTGGGCTAGTTATGGAAAATATTAAAACTATGAGCAACTGGAACAAAAAAGTGCCTGAAGTGAACTAAAGTATAGCTAGAATTAACTGCAAAACCCTACAAGTTAGCAGCAGAGGAACAAAGAAAAGCAAGGGAAAATATGTCATAAAGCAACAAGGCACAGCAAAATCTGATATGATCAAAGACATGACAAAGCATGAGGCTTCCTCAAGAGCAGAGTAGAATTATTTCAAAATATCTTACATTTGTGATAGTTAATAGACAAATAGTGCCTTTAACTACAGCTCAGCAAATGACCGGTGAAGACAGGCAGAATAAGCAAAGAATTGCTCAGCAGTAGTACAACATCTTATAAAACAACTTACTAGCAAAAGATGTTAATGAGTGGAAAATTTGAAATTAATTTTTAAAGATTAATTCAAAAATACAAAGTTTTCACAGCACCCTGGTGGGCTTTTTTTTTTGCACTTACACTCTCAAGCCAAGTATTATTTGTGCCAGGACACCCTAAGCCATCAGTTGTCCGCCAGTCACTCTATCTGGCAGATTTGGTGGCTTTAACTTTTATCATGGGGACCAATTTGTTTTTGAACTTGTATCATCTCTTAGTATCTACTGCCCTTCTGCTTCCAGGGTGGTAGGTTAGGAGGAAATCTGGGATATGGTCTACAGCAGGTCCATTGCCATGAATCATAAAGGACAAGAAGCAGGACAGCTGGTCAGTCTTCAATTCCTCAGAGTGTGACTGTTCCTGAGCACCAAGGATCACAGTGCACAGGGAAACACCTGAAACATGCCCACCAACCCCACAGGGTTGAAGAGTGAGGAACAAGATTCTTATGAAAGGAGGATTTGAAGGAATGCAAATGTCATAATGAGGGAAAATATGAACAGTCTAAAATTCTAGCACATTCAGATATTCAGTGTTCCTTCAGAATAAGGCAAGAAAAATGTGTAACTCGAGTGTATGTAGGCAAAAATATACTTTGATATATGGTCTGATATATGACCTTGAAGAATGTCTGGGCCAATTTCAGCTCCAATATTCATGATTCTTACAATTAAAGCATACTCTCTCCAGGCAGTAGAAAAAAGAAAGTAGTAGAAGTCCCATCTGGCAGAGTATTCAAAACAAACTGCCTACAGCAGTGGAACATCAGCAGAGACAAACAATCCTGCTGGCCAGGGAGGACACCCAGCTCCCTTCCATTAGGGACGCCAGGTGTTCTAGGGTGGCACCTTTGCAAACCTTGGCATTATGACAAGTTGTTTTGCTTGCTTGTAATTTCATTGATCTTTATCCAATTTAATATTATTTTAAAGTTTCAGCTAAAATTGGATACCATATATTGACTTTCTAATTAAAAAAAAATAAACTGACAGTCATTAGGTAAAATTGCCTTATCTTTTCAGATAGAAGCCCTTACCTTCATCTACAAGCATGATTCAAATTTTCTGTAGACTTTGGTGATGTAATTGCACCTGGATGTCTTCTTTAGCAAAGCAAATATCTATTTCATAATCTTTCAACAGCAAACAGAGTCAGGTTTCTGTTTCTTCTCCACAAAAAATCACTGTATTGCTGCAAGATGAAATAGCTCGACTACCAGGTTTGGTTTCACCCCCATACCCCCTTATAACCAGAGCCTGCATGACTTCCCAAAACCCTCTTTAACACTCATGATTCCCATGCACTGGACTCCCAGGCAAAGTACCTCGATGTAAAATTATGTCTGTAGCCATAAAACAGGTCCAATGAGTTTTGATTCCCAAAAGTTCCCCTATGGTTTAATGAGAACAGAGCCAAGGCACAAGGCTCGAGCACCAAGTTCTCTGTATGTGTACAGTGATATGAAGCATAGCTGTGTGAGCCTATGAAAAATAAACCAGAGCCACAACAGTGGAACAATTTATAAGCAATCATGTTGTTAGGAAAGTGTTGTGGTGCATTTTGGCTTTACCAAATTTCTGCATGCTTCTGTTATTTGTTCTATAATTGTTTGTCCCTTACCCCCATGCTAAACTCTTTTGGTTTTTCCTTATTTATGAGTCCTGTCTATCACCCTGCAACCTGCCCAGAAGCCTGGAAAATTCTGGTGAGGCTGTGAGGTTTTGCCAGGTTCTCGGTTCCCCACTCCTTTTCTTATGTATAGAATGTTCTCTTGTTCTGGGTCACTCCCTCCTTTTCTGGGATTGGTTCTAGATTGTCCCCTGCCCCTGTCCACACCCACTGTACTTAAGCTGAGACCCGAGAGGGAAAAGCTCACTTTTACACGGGCCCTCTGGGTGAAATAAAACCTGGATACACCCATGTGGAAATTCTCCTTTATTCCTCACCAATGCCACACTTCAGCCTGAGGCTGAGACCCACAACATCAGAAAGGTACCAAGCTGTACCTTAAATGTGGATTCGGTGCAAGAGCTGGCTGGGGAAAGCAGCCTGAACCCCTGGGGGTAAAAAAATTAGGGAAAAGCAGCAAAGCTTATTTGCATAGCAGAGGGCCAGAGCAGCAATACAGCTCTTCTGGAAGTATGTAATAGCAAATGATTCAAAGGATAAAGAAAGTCAGCTTCACTGAACCGGGTATAGAAAGAACTCGCTGGTAGGCCTGACTCACCAAACTAGATGAAACATTTAGGTAAACATATAAACTTTATAAAACTTCCTACCACTAAACTCCTTAATTATTGCATTTCCTTCTGTTTCATAAATAAAAGCTGAAAAAAATAATGTCTGGGTACATGACAAAACAACAAAAATTATGAAAGCAATGACAAGTTGTGAGGACCTTAAATGACTCAGGAGATAATTAATAGACATGTGAAATGAAGCAGTACAAAATAAACTTTCCACAGTACCTGCTTTGATCTTACAGCTTACACTAGAAACAGCAGTTCCAGTGAGTTCTGGGTTATGAAGAGCAGAGTGCTGCAGCAGCATTATGAGATTGTACAGCAGAAGCAAGAACAGCTAGACACAGAGAGAGCTCCCACATTTGCATGTTTTTCTTGTCCAATGCTACAATAAAAAATAGAACAATAAAAACAATAAAAAACAGAAAGAAATGAGAGTATTCACAGAACATGGGCAAACTGGTGAGAAAACCCACAAGTATCTCCTCCCAGAGGCAGTACCAGAGAATTTCAGATTCATTACAACACAGAGTCCACCAAGAATACTATGGTATCTTGACAACAGTTTAATTTGAAGGTAACAAATGAAGAATTTATTTCAGCTACAAGGGGATAAATAGAAAAATAATAAGGTTGTAGAGGATCTGGTATGTCGGACTTCATATCATCAACTGCAATTCTTCAAAGATTTAAAATTTTAAAAATAAATGAAACGTGCTCCTTGGAATATATGCATAGTAACATAACACTGTAATTATCTTTTTTCCTGCTCACTTTTACAGAAAATTTACAGAAAATGTACATTTTGCTATGCACAACACACGTTCACACACCACTTGTAAGGGAATGACCATGGCCTGAATGCCAAGGATGGCTCACCCTGCTGCAGTAGTTGGAAATTTCCCAGGCACTGCAGAGATGGAGCCATCACAAGGCCTCTCTGGGCACTAAGGGGGCTTTTGGTGCTGGTTAAAGGAGAGGCAAAGGAGAAGTGCAGCTCTGTTAAGGCCACTTGTGCCATGTGGGCTGTTCTCAGTTCTGAAGAAGACACAAGTCCATGGGCCATCATTAGTGCAGATGTATCCACAAGGGCTCCAGAGGATGCTGTTAATGACTTAAATACCCAGGGAAGTGCACCTATGCTTCCAGGCGTCACTGTGGTACTTGAGATCCTGCAAAATAGAGAGAGTCTGTCAATATTTTCTTAGAGCTCATATATATGTTCTATAGAATTGTTTGACCTTTTAAAAATAATATATTTATACTCCTATGTGCTTTTTCAAGTACATATTGTAAGGAATTGCTTAGTTTCCTTTTAACCAGTTCATTAAAACCAGGTGCCCCCATCTTTTTTACTGCTGTGAAGGTATAACACCAGTTATTAAAATCCCATTGTGTGGACTCCCAATGTTCTTGTCTTAGAAAAACAAAGACTCAACAGTTTCCCTTTTCCCTTTAAACATTTTTCCCTTTTCCATTAAAGCCCCCTGTAGTCTGAGGTAAAAGCAATTTAATAAAGCCTTCTTCTGATGTTTACAGCTTTAAAAAGAAGAAAGGATTAACTTCAGAAAAGTTTAACAGAACACTAAAATAAATTGGAGGCATGTTTTTTCTGTCACTTTTGTGATGTCCTCTAAACTCTTTCACATGTCATCAGACCAATTAGCCAAATGGAGACCTATCTGTGAAAAAACTGAGCCAGAATGACTTCATTATTTAGCAGGAATAGCACCTTTTCAAACAATACCATCCAACTTTCATTTCAAGAATCAAAGAAGAACTTCAAACATGTTAGATTATCAGCAAAGAACCATAACTGATGGGAAAAAAAGTGATGGACCAACACAAAAAAAAAAAAAAAAAGATTAATCAAGAGGTGCAAATGAAAGCAATGAATCTTTGGCAGGTTTTTTTTAGTACAAACATTAGCCTTTGCATGTCAAAACACGAATGACAAAAAACTTCACAACATTTTTCAAGTGCTAATTACCACAAACTTTAGACTTCTGAAAAATGTACTCATAGATTAAAAGTGATCTGCTTGTATATATATAAAGTTTTATATGTGTGTGTGTGTGTGTGTGTGTGTGTGTGTGTGTATGTGTGTGTTAACTGGAAATATCAGTGTGTTCCATTGTCTTAGTACAAGACCAGGAGGAAGAACAGAGTGTTGCATCAGAAACTTTTCTATGAATATAAGGTGGTTTTAGTTTGTGTATGTCCCACATCCATTGCTAGGGGCCTAGCTCTGGAAACCATACTAATAATACCATTAATAAATGACAAATGGATATAGGAGAAACTGAACTCAGGGTACCAGGTATCTGAGCAAGGAACCAGTGAGCCAAGACGTACTTCTAAGCCCAAGATACAAGACAATTTTTGAATGCATAAGGCCTGAACTTGGATATGTGGATGACATTTTCAAAGGCTTCCTTTTTGAGGTCCTGACAGTAACAGCCACATTTTCACTGTTGCAAAAAACTCAGAGAGAATACAACACCCAGGAGCCCCCAGGAGGTACCCAGGTACACAGTGCTCTGCCTTGCATTTTTGAGGGGCTGGAAAAAGTAACTACACCCTCTGGATAAGTATTTGTTGAAGTGAAAGACAATTATTAGTTTTTAAATTTAATATTATCCATTAAGAGCTCTGCTTGTGTTTATAATTACTTTCCTCTTATCCTACAAATCAAATAACATCTCTCTCAGAAGTGAAAACATATTCACTACCAAGAAAAGTAACATCTTATTTTATTATCAATGCTAAGCACAGTTCAACTCAGAGTGAAATCTCCCAAGACCTAAGGTGGACATATTCAAAGGCATGTACCAAGTTAAAGTGAAGAAAAAGAAGAATAAGTGGTCTTGGAATAAGTGGTCCCTGTGGTGTCCTGGAAAGGTGGATTTTCTAAGTCTAGGCCAGTTAAACCCACCCTCTACTAGAGGTTAGACCCTTAACTAAACCCACCCTTAACTAGAGGTTAGGAAAGTTAATGGTGGGCCTGCAACAGGGACCCATATACAGAAAAATAACTTTGATACCTTGTTTATAAAACCAGGAATTTCTCTATTTTTACATTTGGAGTCTACAATTATTAACACCATTACTAGAGGTTTTGTTACTCTTCCTTCATGCCAGTGCTCCTACAACACAAGAGCTACTCCCAATTCATTCCTCAGTAACAGATGGGTATGAGAGCTCCTGCACTGAACACATGAATAATGAACAAGGCGTACTTTTTGGATGAGAACTACACAACTGAAGTGTCTCTACTGTCCTCTGCTTCTTTCTGTGTTGATGTTATTCCTACTTTCTTATTGTCCTTTCAAAGATTTTCTTTGGAGACAACACTGGAATTAA
>VWZU01006417.1:233130-441119 GCA_013397095.1 Sterrhoptilus dennistouni
TGCCTGTAGTAGGCGGGAGCGGCCGCCAGGCGGCGCTGCCGCCCACAGCCGCGCCCTGCGGAAGGCGCGGATCAGAATTCCTGCCGGAAATCCAGGAGCTGTCACCCTTTGGAGATGCACGTCCTGGAAATCCTCCCCAGGTGCTGTCTGTGTAGCAGACGCAGAAATAAAATCAGGGCAATGTGGATAATTAGAGACACCGATTACTGCGCTGGGAAGGTCCCATCAGAGACCAAAACTTCCTTTTTCTGTTCCTGCTCTCATTTGCATCTCTTTGTATAAAGCATTGCAGTATCCACTACAGTACATCTGGCACATCCCTGCTCTGCCAAGGTGTTCCCTGGCTTTAGCTGTCAACCGCTGCCACTACCCTTTGTGCTGCTTTTTTGCTTATTTAGCACTCCTAGAAACATGGACATGGAAAACTGCAGGATATGGATCTCCCATCTGATATCAGATATAGATGTAAATTCAGGGCTGAACAGAGGGGCGTAATGACCTCCTTCAAGCTCTTATTCATGCAGCCCTGTGTGCAGTTGTTTCTCTCACTGCCAGCGTCTGCAGCTGAATCATGACACATGGTAAAAGTCTAATGAACACACAACAATTTTGAGGAAAAGTTTCAGTGTTGTGAATATGCTTTAAAAAGAAGCTGAAAGTAAAGTGACAGAAGGAAACAATACAATGGTGTTTTCTTATGAGATGATTCAAAGCCCAGGTCATGGTGCTGATGAAGAGCAGGTATAATCACATGCACCAGTGAGTAGTTTCTGTAAAGAAATGGAAGAAAGGAATAAGAACCAGAAGTTTAATAAGTTTCTCAAACATTTTGGGGAAATGAAGTCTTAAAAGGCAAAAGTGAATCCTGGGTAAAAAGACCAATCCTATGAAGGGAGTAGCATTTGTGCAGACATTAAAATCTGCAGAGTAATTTTGTCTCTCTTACTCCCTGAAGAAACTCAACAAAGTGCACAAACAATACAGTAAAGAAGCTTAGATAAAACCATTTGCTACAGATATAACAGTGAGACCTTTCAAAACAAGTGTCTTAGTTTCCATTAAATATCACACCTGTCTTTTGGGTGTTAGGAATGATACAAGTGAAACACAATGGCTCCATTATGCACTGATTTTGATACTTTCCGTCCTTCGGATGAATTTTCAATGGAGTTTTATCAGAAATTCAGGGTGCCAACACCATTCTCCACTTTATCTCAATGGTCCTCAGACCTCAGCTGAGTCACCACTGTTCTGATGGATTAGAAGTCTCAAGACCAATTTGCACAACATGAGGTAATTTTCTTCTCTATTTCTTGCCTAAAAGGCCAGTGGTGTAACTACTGTGTATGGAAGTCAGCATTTTTTCCACCCTCAAGTAGGCAACAGAGACTATATGCAGTAGCTTTTCTTTATTCCTATCCCTTTCTGGACAAAATTAACAGTCACCAGTTGCTAAACTAGTTATATACTTTTCTTGATAATTTCAAAGCTGAAATGATTTTAAAGATAATTAGAAAAAAGATACAAAACAACAAAAAAGAAATACTTCCTTAAAAATATTGTAGAGAGAATACAGAGGTACTGAAGTGCCTCACAGGCCTGGAAATGAGTCCTGGTGGACAACGCACTGACCATGACTCAGCTGCAGACCCTGGCAGAGAAGCCAGCTGCACACAGGGCTGCATTAGGAACAGCTTGAAGGAGGTTGTTAGTCTACTCTTCTCAGCCCTGAATTTATATCTATCTCTACAAGCTGCTCAGAATCAGAATCTAAAGTAGTAAACAAGAATGACCCCTGATTCTTTATTAGTAACAAAAATATTCCTCTATTCTATTGCCATCTGCATGGACTAAACCAGATTACAATAATGATTGCCAGTGTTATTTGCTGTCTATATTAGGTAATTATTATATTGTCTTTACCTGTCATAAAGGGCTTGGCTTTCAAATATTTCATTAAAACCAATAAACAAATATTATAATTTAAAAAATCCTGTAAGTCTCTTGAGAATAATACCGTTCTTTACACCCTTAAATATACTTTCAGAAAATGTAGGGCTGTAATAGTCATGTCAATCTTGCTGCTAGTAAAGCTGATTATAGCCATGATTATGCTGTGATACTTATTTATGTAGCATGAATACTGATACTTCTATGTCTAAGCCTTCTCAGGGTGAACATATTTCTAGAAAAGGCAAGAGAGATCTTTTCCACAACATGTGTACAACCACTACCTTACTCTCACCTCCCCACCACCCTCCTAATATACACTGCTTAATTTTTATTTTTCTTTTTCTTTTAAAGTTCCTTGAAAATAAGCTAGACAGGGCTAAAAAGTCATCTAAAAGGGAATGAACAGTCATTTTGGTAAAAACTCATAGCTTCTCTGCTCTGTTAAACCACCTGGAGCTCCAAGGACAAAGAAGCTGCTCTGATGGTCAGCTTGTCAGCCCCTATCCATCCTGTGAACAAATAGCACATTGGAAAACTATTCCTTTGGCACTGGCTTTAAAGAGGAGACATAATAGAATATCGTAAAAACACTCTCTCCCAATCTCTCCTGAAATATTGTACACTGAAAATCTACTTGCTTTTCCTTCATAGCTGTCACTCTATTTAGGACTCACAAAAGCATACTGATTATGACTTGATTCTTTGTACTCCCTCTTTTCACCAGATAATACCTTGTCTACAGGCAAGAGAATACCAGGCTTGGGTACACAGAGCAGCTGGGATGCAGGGAGCCAGAGGCTGGATTTATAGTGCATTAGCCATTGCCTCATGGCAGCCCAGTCTGCACTAAAGATATCTGGAGAGCATTTCTCACTCCCCTTTGAAAACAGGCTGTGCCCCTCCAAGGGATAGAGCAGACCAAAGGTCTGAATCCTTCCTCAGCTTACTGGACAAGACTACCTCAGAAATAGTAAATTCAATCTTGAATATTCCTATGTGATTTTAATTATGGTGGTGCTCTAACATAACTTATCTTCAAAAATTGTTCCTTACAAGAATAAGTAATAGCATTAAGGAGATTTTTTTTCTCTCAGAGGTGGCAGCAAGTATTTATATGAGAGAATGATGTGTTTCTTTGTAGTCGAGCATTTCTCTGTGTGTGTGTGTGTTATATCAGTGAACTCAACCAGACTTTTCAAAAACAAATAAAATATCAGGTTTGCAGTAGAAATTCTCAGAGGGGATACTTAGCCTGTATATTGCTTAAGGATTCTACTGGATAAAATATGCTGCAGAATATGTAAGAATGTAGGGCATGTTCAGGCAAAAATACAGTTTATTGTTGTTATTATTATTAACATGTGTTTCCCAGATAAAAAAGGTGATAAAATTGCTCTGCCTCTCTATCCTGCAATAATAAATAAAATTTTTGATCACATCTGACGGAAGGGCTACTCCTCAAATTCTTCTTTCTTGTAATGAAAATGGATGTCAAGATAGAAAGGTGCTCTTGATGACAGAGCAACAGCCATATAAACTCAAATATGTATGTATTCACACATACTCCTTGGAAAGCAAAGAATCTCACCCTGAAGATATCCTCAAGAAACCAGGCACCCAAAGCTGTCCTGCTTGTGGAGCTGTTTTTTCCCAGGGCCTCAGTGAGGATGGCTTTGTGACTGTTCTTTGGCTGGACAGTCATATACCTTGAAACATTCTAAAAATTCCACTCATCACTCAGTTTCATAATACACAAGAAAAGATTAGAGGATCTATGATTTAGACAACACTCCCCACATACACAAACATCATGCAGATAGATACCCAAGTTTTCATTCCCTTTTTTAAAGCAATTATTTTCTTACTGAGGCTAATTGAAAGAGTGAACCAGAGAAAACTACAGGTGCACTTCAGCCTCATCTAAAGAGTAGAAGAGGCAGTTTTCCAGTATTAACAAATGTAGGTTTGTTTACAAAACAGCACAAATCTAATTCCAAATGCAGCACACAAATCTATGTCAACAATAG
Source organism: Sterrhoptilus dennistouni (assembly GCA_013397095.1). Lineage (NCBI taxonomy): Eukaryota > Metazoa > Chordata > Aves > Passeriformes > Zosteropidae > Sterrhoptilus > Sterrhoptilus dennistouni. The sequence goes on from VWZU01006417.1 coordinate 237,111, forward strand.
ACTCTGTCCACCAAAATAGAAAAAGAACAGTAGTACATTAAAAAGCAAAACTGGTATTTGTATTTTAAAAAATTGTGTTACATAATATGCACTGAATCTGTCTTAGCAATATTCAGTGGATCAAAATACAAGTCAGAAAGCAAGGACACCTTAATCTATTGCTTGTAACTACCATAAAAGCTCCACAAGAGAGCAGCATATACTTGAATTTGAGAAAGAAATTACACAGAACTGTTCTTTTCCCATCCTTTCCCCTCTTCCATTATTATTATTCCACTGCAAAAAGATAATGAATGCAAACACACCCAGGCTGTTGGTACGACAGCAGTCCCTGAATGTCAGGGAAATGCCATCTCACTCCAAGCTGACAAAGTAAAGGTGGTCACGTGAAACATGAAAACTATTAAATTATATATTAAAAATTATAAAATATTGTTCACTATGAAGCTTCTAAACAACATATTCATTTATAGTAAAGGGATATATTTTTGTTAACGGATCACAGATATATCACGCAGCACTTAAATCCATCTTTAGGGATATGAATCTGAAAATATTTTGAGATGGTAAAAATCAGTATTGTTTCAAGAGCATTGGAAAAACTAAGGGTGAGTGGAAAAAAATTTTTTTATCTTCAATTAATGGAAAAATGTTTTTTTCCATTTTACTATGCAGGGAATCTTACACTAGTCGCAGACAAAAGTATGAGTATTTTTATAGGCGATTATACTTAAAGAAAGAAGAATTTTTAAACTCTTGGACATCAAAGGTCTTTTTCCTGAAAATTCCGGAAAAAAACTCCACACTTTTATAGATGTCTTTAGCTGCATGCTTTCCACACTTCCATAAACCCTGTAATTCAGATTAGAACATTACTGGTCTCTACAGAAACAATCATAATGTCTCCAATACCCAAGCAGAACTGCAGAAATTCAGCTGTCACTCTGGAAAATGAGGGACCAGAAATTTCCATGTTAAAGCAGAAATACTTGCAGTAGCTTGATGAAGAAAAGAAATATTCTGGAGGCCAGGTCTCTGTTTAGGTTAAAAAAATTGATTAAAATCCCTCAGTTAAAGGAGGAGTTTGTGTGGAATGCAGACACTTTAGCTGGTCCTGTTAAAAGGGCCATGACCAGCATTAGGCTAAAATTCTCTCTATTTATACTAAAGAAGCCAAAATATCTGTCCCCATTAGCATCTCCTGCCAGTGAACTGTTGTGCTGACTGTGGTTTCCACCAGTATCACAATCTGTGAAAGGCAGGCCACATTCAACAGAGATTTAGAAAATGCCAGGAGGCCAAAGGAACAGAAAAAACACCAGGCACATACTTCAATTTAAGCAGTGCTTGGGGGCGAAGGATATTTGTATAATTTTGAAAGTGATTAAGAAAACAGCTATCACGGATGTCAATTAATAGGAAATCAGTTGCAAAACATCTACAGATATCACATAGGCTCTTCCCTCACTTCAGTGCATTCAGAAATCACAGTATTTATCATTATTTGGGCACGATGCTTGATCTGCCCTTCCTCCTGGCCCTGCATCTGGGGAGACAAGCCTTCTGTTATATATCTCTTTCAAATTCTCTCTTTGATATTAACTTACAGAATAATGAAAAGAACTACTGAGGGACAATCATATGAAACAAAACAAGGACTACTTATATTTTTTCCCCAAAAGCAGCAAAGAAATTGTGCGACAAGAGGTGGGTCATCAATAAAGAAGAAGCCATCTGGATGGCTCTAGCTGTTTGACTAGCTTTTTTTCTTTATGAGGCTAAATCTCAGAGCCTCAGAGACAAGCCCATCAAAGAAATTCGTGGCAAGATTGATACTTGAGCAGAAAGCCTGTCACGTATAATCTTTTTCAAGAAACCAACCATGCAAACTGCTGCAATTTGCATCTTCCAGTCTAAAGATCTGGCATTTAACTATGCCAGAGCAGCCTTATAAATGAACAAATAAATAATCTTATGTATGATTTTGTTTTCTTGGTATATCCTAGATATTTTGGACTTCAGACTTCAACAAATGCTCACTTTCTATCAGTCCAGGATCCCTATGTGACCCAGAGGATTGATGTTAGTCCTCAGCTCTGTGGGTGATTAGGTAGTGTCAGTCTACCAAAGATAAAGAGCAGGAGAAAAATAAAATTATGAATAAGGCCTTTGGATACAACTCCATCAGAAACTGAGATTTTTTTTTCCTTATAATTGCAGGTTATTTAAAACAACAATGACAAGGATATAGCAATGATTCATGCAATCTGTCTTCCTATTCCTTAAATCAATTCAAAGATGCAAGATTCAGCTGTTTTTCATGTGCAAAACAATAGGGTCCCAGAGATTTTTTTTTTCTTTTCCATTACTCTTTATACAGGTAGTTTTATTAATACCTGATAAAGAAGCAACATTTTTTATTAGCACCATTTAGATGTTCCTTTGTGCTAGAATGATTTATCTGCAAATGTAATCTACTGCTCTTAGAGATCTTGTGGTTGGTGATGGTCTCTGCTCCTCCTAATCCTTTTTGCTGAGAAGAAAAGAGCTCCATCACAAATTCTAAGGAACTTTATATTAAGGGTTATCATGGTTTTGCACTCATTAGTAGTTTATCTCACAATGCTCTTGTTTATAACAGACTGCAGGCATTTGCAAAAGATGTGAGTGCAAAAGAACTTTGTTACTTGAGAAATATATTAGACTGGTAGGTTGAGACTCATTTCAGGACAATCTATGAGCTAGACAGAATATAGTGGGACAGCACTGTGTGTTTGACACTTACGAAATTGCATTTTAGGTAATGATACACTTCCCACCTGCCTAATATCTATTTTCCAATCAATTCCAATCTGCTTCCTAGGACAGTAAAAATTCTTTTTTTCTTCCTAACACATACCTTTCTGTTACCTTTTTTGCACATAATAGGCAGAAGACACATTAAGAACCATAATTTAATCTTACCAGTGATCAAGCTTATTTTTTCTTTAAAAAAACTCTCTCGTCACAGATTTGCCAGCATGCTGTATTAGCAAAAAAATTATTATTATATAAAAGGAAAAAAATAAACACCAGAGTTAATTTTATTAATTATCTAAAAAGGAAGCTTATATGAGGAGTGGCTGAGGTCATGGTCTGTTCAGCCTGGAGAAAAGGAGACTGAGGGGAGACCTCACTGCAGCTGCAAATTCCTCATGAGGGGAAGAGGAGGGGCAGGCACTGATCTCTGCTCTGTAGTGACCAGTGACAGGACCCAAGGGAATGGCCTCAAGGGAGCTTTAGGTTGGATATCAGGAAAAGGTTCTTCACCCAGAGGGTGGTCACTGGCAGAGGCTCCCCAGGGAAGTGTCACAGCACCAAACCTGACAGAGTCCAAGCAGTGTTTGGACAATGCTCTCAGGGACATGGTGGGATTCCCAGGGTGTCCCATGCAGGGCCAGGAGATGGATTTGATGATTGTGGTTCCCTTCCAACTCAGGATATTCTCTGATGATTCTGTCATTCACAAATAATGGAATGGTTTTATGACTGCTTATTATATAGTTTCAACTCATCATAGTATTCAAAACCTGAAATATCACTACTTTATATAACACAAAATACTTCATCAAGCTTTTTCCAAGGGATTCTCAGCTGAGTTATTTATTCTTGTGACACTTTTGAAAGATAAGGACTTGAGAACACTATTTTTTCTCCTATATTTTACACATTTTGACCACTTTTTTTCAGAGAAGATGTGAAAAATGTGCCACATTATATAAAAACCATGGCACATTCCCAGATTTTGACACAAATGACAAGGCATATTTTACATATTGTTCATGCATAATTTATATTATTTTGAAAAAGTTGGTCCTTTTCCTTGACACAGCATAGCTAGGTTATATGAACCATAAAAGAAAACTTTAGTTACCATTCAAATACACTTGATGTCCTGCTATGTGGGGACCTTGTCTCTCTGTGAGATATTTTGGCCTCTCAAGGTTAAGGTCCTGGGGATTCTGCCAGAAGGCAGGTGCTGGGCTGGCAGACTGTGTGTCCTTTCAGTCGTGAGTGTGTTGTCCTTCACTTCTTCTGAAAGAAAAATCTTTTGAAAAGCTGTGCCACAAACTCTTTTAACTTGCCTTTTTCAGCGGAACAACCTAGCAATCCTGTAAGAGGCCAACAGTTCCTTTGGGATCCTCTCCCACTCTGCCCTCCACAAGGTGGTTCATGACCATCATGACTGGAATTTTTGTTCTTATTTATGAGGAATAGCAACAGAATTATGCTACGTTCTTCCTTCATCCCTTTGACAGAGCAAAGTATTCTCCCATTTGATCTAATACACTATAAATTTCTGTGTTTCCTTACCTCCCATGCCACATTCCTGATCTGTATATCTAACTGCTAATCATAGGCAGCAGCAAACAATGGTAACTCTGTCAGAAACTGGATTAGCAACAGAGCTCTGAGCTTGGTTTGCAAGGAGGTGCTGCCTAACTGATCTTCACAGTTTCTCTCCCCTATTTGGATTTTCAAGTGTGGGACATGAGAACAAGAACAGATGTGTGACCTACACTGGAAAAACTGGGAGACATAATGCAAAAATCATGGTGTTATGTAAAAAGAAAAATTATGTGAAGTGATGGAATAATAAATATTTTAAATTATTAGAAAATCACTTTTTTCCTCTGCTGATCAAAATTTTATATCTTGCATTCAATCTTACTTGTCTGTTAGGGGAAAGGTACTGCAAGGCACCACGGGACTATTGCAAGACAGGAAAACACAGGACTGTCTTTGAAGTTTCAACTAGTTCATTTATAAGGAACTTTCTTTACCATCATAGTGTTATTTTTAAGGGAAGGAAAAGAATTTCATGCCAAATGATTTATAGATGGAATTATTTCTACTTGCAGAAATGTGCATTTTTAAAGTGGATCTCTCTGATTTTCCCATTACATCTGCCATTTGAGTACAACTCCTGTCCTCTGCAACTAGACCTCTTGTTAGTATGGCAAGTAGCCTGAGAGCAATTTCTCTCTTCTTCCCACTATCTGCTCTCACCTCACTGATTTCTGCTTAAGGCAACAGAACTACCTCAGCAGCTGTTAAAGACAGATGCTCAAATAATCAAATAGCTAACCAGTTATACAAACTAATTTCATAAGCAATCATAATTTCCACCTCCTTTTTCAGAAACAAGAGGAAAAACTTATTTTCAGAATGGAAATGAAATTGCCTGGCCACGTGCATTTTCACTTTTCAAAAGTAATTATTAAACTGCTTAACTCTGGCAATTTCAAACCTCCTGCTGTGAAAAGCAGGTATAGAAAAAGGAAGAAAATTTTATTATGAGTTTCTAAAAGGACAAGCTTGAAGCAAGATTTGACTACAAAAGCCTGCATTCCCAGCTGATTCTCAAGCCATGGTTGCTGTGAGGCTGCACCTCCCTGATGCTGATTTGCCTAACACTGGTACAATATGTACATCCAGAAGTACCAATGGTATATAAAAGAGTGGTTTCTGAAATCGTGAAATAAGTCTGGATACCAGAACTTACTTTTTTTTCCTTTTTTATAAGCATATAGTAAAAAAAAAAAAATCTCATAAATAAAACAAATGAAAATGTAGTAAATAGGCCAGCGGTCTCTCTTACATGGTATAATTATCATCTGTCAACAGCAAAAGAGAACATCGTTCAATTACAACACAGTCCAAGAGTTTGTAGGCACTTATTTCACAGCTCCCAAATACAGCAGCATATTCTCTCTTCTTATGGCTAGAAGGTTGGTGTAAGAAAGACTAAATGTCTTGCCTTTAGAGACAGAAGATTGTCCACAAAGACTAAGAGAATACTCCATCTTTTCTACTGTCTGAGATTTTTTTTAATAAGGCCATTTTCCCCTCTTCATGTTGCATTCTCTTTTAGCAAGTCTAATTACCATCCTTCGGCCAACATTATGCTGAGCCAAATTAAAATGAAATTAGATTGGACCTAAATATTTATCTTACTTCTTTTTCAAGGCTAAAAATTAAATTAGCAAGACACAAATACTGAAAATACAGGACAGAATGAGTATCCGGAATTTCTTTATACCTCACAAGACAAAGAATGTAAAATACTAAAGAAATGTTTCATCTTCTTTTACAATATATGTTTTGCTAAGTACATCTTGTCAGATTTACTTTCAAACAGGAAGTTCAACATACTTGCAATATTCCCTACTGATTTACACAGGGCAGTGAAAACTACAGCCAAAGAACCTCTCTGAAGTCAGGATCTTGGCTCATACATAAGCCAGTTTCTGTTCAAATGTTCTTTGTGAATAATAAAACATGAATAGCATAATAAAAATGAGCCTTCCTCGGGAAGCACTTGTATACTATAATTTTTTTCAGAGAAAAATTAGTTTTCACTTTGTGAATCTGGAAAATCAAAGAAAAATAGTTACTATTTCTCCCTACAACCACATATTTTAAGGTTAATTGTTTTAATTTTCATAATTGATCTCTAGAAATATTTTAATGAAAAACACCTTCTTATTTTACAAGAACTATTTGTAAGATAAGCAAATCAGGACACTGCTGTAATCAGAATGGCAATGACTATACAGAACTGGCTCAGAAATAGTTTTAAAATGGAAGTCAATGAATAGCAGTGATCTTCCAGATATTTTCTTGAGAAAACACCAGTGTATATTGCCAACACTGTATAAATCTACCCAATATACACGGGGTAGAAGGAAGAAAGTAAAAAGCAATACCAATGTTACAATCAAGGTTGGAAGGAAAACTAAAATTACTAGAGACATGCAAAAGTTCACCAAAATACAACTAAAAACCTCAATTGCTTATAACACAAAATTAAAAAATGGGTACTATCATACTGGACACCAGGAATACAAAGGGCATTAGCTCCTTTTATGTTGCCATGGAAAAACTGATCGTTGCTCAAATTGCCATCTCTATTAGTGAAGCATGACATGCCATTTCTTTAGAAAGCTATTAAAAAAAAGAAAAAAGAAAAAAAAAAGGCACTGCAACAAGGGTGAATATGCAAACTGTGGCAAAACCAGCGAGCTGCTGGGATGACTGCTGCATGATAGAGCTGGTAAGTCACCCATAAATACCCCATGGGTCTGGCTGAGCCACCGAGCACATTCATTTCTTGGAAAGGCTGTGTGGATGTGAAATGTAATTTATCATTGCTGCCTATTTCTCTGGAGAAGAAAAGGGAATTCAGGCTGGTAGGAAGCAGGGAAAGTGTGCAGAAGGACAAACCCTGGAGACCTTCATGAGAAGTTAAACAACTGGATGGCTGGAATTGCGTTTTCTGTTTCCCTTTTTGTAACCTTTTCTTTCCTAACTTGTACTTTTCAAACTTAGACCTGTAGACCTAAAAATCTAATTTTTGATTTACAGTCAAGCCTGCCTGGTGTTGGAGGCAGTGGACATAAGTCTGAAACCTACAAACTTTCAGTGCTTCATACAGATGAAGCCAGAAGGAAGGAATGTGCTCTCTGCAGCCTTTGCTTCCTAATTGCAAAGAAAGATTTTAGGGACCTGGCATGATGATTAGGAACAAGTGCACTCCAGCAAGCATAAACCAACCCCTCCCTCTGCCATGATCAGAGAGCTGAGACAAATCCCATCGCTCTCAGGAAATCCTGAGGCATCAGAGCAACAGGGGCAGACAAGATGATAATGAGTGGTGTAGAGAAGAGAAGGTGGCAGTTCCTCGTTAACAGAAAAGGGGAGAGAGAGTAAACAAAAGGAAAGCATGACAAAATTCAAATCTGAAAATTATTTTTATTTCTTCACAGTGTGTTTTTAGGCAGACCTGTAGCTCGGGCAAACTTGTGTCACTGATTTTTGACATTAAAGGTGAAAAGGAGAGATTTGAATAAATATTTTAGATCATTTTACAGGCACAACAATAATGGTAAGGAGAGGAAAATAGAAAAGGTATTTTATTAGGATTATGTAGATATGAATCCTTCAGTTATTGAATTGGTTTGTTTGGGGTTTTGTGGGTTTTTGGTGTCAAATTACATAGTTCAACATATATGAGCATGTAGTTACATGTAAAATTTTGCTGACTGTTATTAAATAGGCTGCTTTTAGTCTTCCATGTATATTCAAACTACACAGTCTTCCAAAGACAAACACGTTAAAAATATGTTCTCTAGATTGTCACTTACCAATACAACTACTTTACTAACAGACAAAAATAAAAGGGTAGACATTAACTTGTTAGCCATACTATCTATAAATATCAAACCTAAGAACAGAATCAGGAAATAATATAGGCTAATATTCATTGCATTAAAAAATTAAATAAAACTCTATTATGACTTTTCAACAGTAATAACATAAAAAGATGAGAATTTTGATTTTCTTAATAATGCAGTATAAAAGTTAATAGAAAACCAAAATTGTCAGACTTCTTCATCAATATTTAAATTCTTCTTAAGAAGCATTACTGACTTTACTAGGCAGTAGTAGCCCCACTTTAATAATTTGACCCAAATATCTTTGGTTATGTAAATATTCTCAGAATTTGATATTATTCCTATTAAAAAAAAAAGGAAATAAGAAACTTTAAATTAATGAAGAGCTGTCCAAACTCAAGTATAAGAGGCTTAAAAGGGCAATAAATTGCCTCACAATTTTCACCACTGTTCCCAACATTACTTGCATTTACAGGGAACAATGTTCTTGAAGAACATACCTTTGCAGTCTTTATAAGCCAAAATTACCTGTAAGGCAGTGTCTGACAACTTCTGAATGGCTCTTATAAACAATGCAAGCACTTTTTAAAGGCAGAACAGTGGACCCTTTGTAAGGAAGATGTTTAAGGTATAGATAGATTTCTCATTCATTGGACCAGTCCACAGTCATTATGAAATAAAAATGGGAATGGAAGCCACAAGCATGTAATGAGCCCAGAGACCACTGCCACAGATTCTTTGAAAAATATATAGGAAAATACCTTTAAAAATAGCAATAAAACTGGGAAGCATAATTTGTTTACCTTCATTTATGGCTTCTAGGTTCTTGAAAGCAGGTGGTGTGATAGGCATTGACTTGCATTTTGTATGAAGGCTGACAAATGTTTTGGTCTTTACACCTGTTGTAACATGTTGTTCTGAAAGCAAAGAAATTAATTAAACACAATGTACATGCAATAAGAAACTGTACTAATAATGGTATTTTATTTAACTCTTACTGATGACTTGAATTAAGAAAACCAAATTCTGTAAAGAGGAAAGTATTAATTTAATTTGTGTGAAGACCTTTATTTGTGGTTGTTCAGAGGAAAAGTACATACAAATGATGAAAGTAGTGATTTATGAAAATACTAGGATACAGAAAGATTTGCTGAATAATATTCCATTACATAGGAAAGAAAAAGAATATTCCCTTCATGACACATATCCAGTGAATTAAATTACTTCCAGTAAAGGAGTCATACACAATATACAGTCCTGGACAATGCTGAATGCAAAGATTCATGACCCAAATGAAGAAAAGATACTTGGCAAAAAAGAGCATCCTAAAGATTAAAAGAAAGACAGAAAGACACCTCTAGACAGACATTTCTAAAAGAGTGCTAGGAAAGATGCTGAAAGTCTGGAATTCAAACAAAATTATATGAAAACTTGTTTCAAAGGCAGAAAAGGTTTTTTGCTCAGGAGTTAGCAGGGCTCACTGAAAGAGCTTTAAACTAGATTTGAAAGGACAAAGAGATAAAACAAGGCTCACCAGAGATAAGCCTGGGGGCTGCACAGCCTTATTTGAGGGACAATATGCTAGCAAGATCCTTTTCTCCTTGATCTTAAAACAGGACCTCACTGTCCTGTGATGTCTGATGAGAAAAGGCTATTACTGGTTAAAAGGCATTCATTTTCTAATGAAGTAAAAACATACAGATAGGCTCAGCTGGGACAAGTTTATGGAAAATTAGTACCCTCTTCATTATTTACTGTGATGATGTAAAACTTCAACTGTTACATAAAAGTGTGAAAACTAATATAAGTTTATTTATTGACACTAAGGATTTATATGTAAGGATAGGAGATTAAAATTGTAATTCCATCCCAAGCTTGTATGTGAAATATCTTGTATTACTTTCCTTAAGTCAAAAGAGCCATTATTATGCAGCTCTTTGTGGGTAAGAGTGGCAGATGGTGCATAGGAGTAAGTGGTGAGCAACTTAGAGTAAACAAATTCTTTATCTCTGACGGGTCATGGGGAGAACTAACATGGTCCCCAATTCAATCAGGGAATTGTCTGGAAAACAGTGGCATTCAAATGTACTAATCATGCTGGAAAATGCTTGAAAAGAAAAACAAAGCCAACAAAAAAAGCTTTAGATTACCAAACTGAATCTTATTTTTTCTCCAGAAATTTGTCATTCTTCTGGGACTGACAGCATGGTGCAATTTGTAAAGATGCTCCAGTGTGCTCAGCATCTACTATTGAGAGCACTATTACTGGCTTAGCATGATTGAAGCAGTCAAATTTAATCCAGGTGTTTACTGACACACCACAGCTATTGTTAGTAGCCTCTATAGATGGGGTATTACGTGCAAATAAGAATTTATAACTGCTTTAACCATGTGTCTTGCATGGTGGCACTCAGCACAGATCTGGATTTTCCTTATCTTTTGAGAAGATGAGGAAACTTGTGTCAAAAAACAAATCCATCTCTTCGAGTAAAGCAACCCTAACTAAGGGTGTGTGAGTAAAGCACTTCTGGGATTTTTCATTTGCTGTTCAGACACAATGTGTTCATGAGGCCCATATTACCTGTGTCTATCTGCACTAGAACTCTGAATGAATTGTGGCAGAACTATAGTTGCCAAATGCATTTTCTCTGTGTTTTAAATTTGGACTCAAACAGCAGTCTGTGCCTAGGTAACTAGTACCACTATAGCTATGAGTGGAGTATGTACGTGCTTTCTCAAGTAGATGATGGTCTTGCCAGGTTGCAAATGTTACAAATTGATGTCTTGCTCTTTCAAGTAGAATTAAATAATTTTGCATGGGAAAATAATCTATTTATTTTAAAAATTAGATGTAATCACTCTGGAGATGTTTTTAGCTTGAAAGAGGAGTTAGTAATTCCATCAGTTATCTTCTCTGTAATTCAATTTTTATGAAAGAACAATTCTAATGTCCATTGAATAGACACTAACAAACTAGAACACGTTACTTCACAGTTTATCTCATGCACTTTTTAAAAAAAAGTCTCAATATATCCTTTTCCAGGTTAAAAAACAACCATCAAAGCTTTTGTAGGATGTAGTTAGTCGTTTTCCCAGAGAAATTACAGTGCCTATCACTGGCACCAAGACCAACAAAATCACTTCCCTTCCCTCACCACCACCTTGAGCAATGAAAAGATATGGTGGGTTTTAAGTAAATAAATTCCAAGCATCAAAAAAATTATCATAATCACTGATTTTCTCAGTGTTCAACAGTAACAGAAAAGAAAATTCAGCAGCAGGGTTGAAGAAATATCTTGGGTTTTAATCCTTTGGGTTTTTTCAAATCAGATGCAGTAAAAATCATCAATAAAACAATTCTCATTTATACTGATCAATTTTAATCTGAGCTTTCCTGTACTGTTTCAGCCCGAACTGTCATTTATGTGTGTTGTTTTGTTTCTTAACATTAAAAAAATGTAAATTTTTACATTCTTAACACTCCGTAACTACGTTAGATAATCCAACTTTAAGGCATTTTTAGCAAATTAAATTAAACTTAGCCATCAGCATCTCTGCTTAAAATGAAGGCTATCATTATTGAGATTCATGTTTCAGACTAGGCTGACATACAGTCCATGGACTTAAACATTCCAGTGGTTGTGGAAAAATACTGTGAGAAGTATGACTGTGAAACAGAATCTAAAAGCTGTGGCCTGGTACTCATTTAACTCAGCAAATCTTGAGTGCTCTTTGTTCTTCTATGTGCAGTGCAATGAAAATATTGTCTTCAGAGAGGCCTGGAAGTCCTATCTTCATGGAAGTTTAATATTTGCTTTCCAATGTCTGAATAACACAGCAATGCCTAGGAAAAAAAATAGTGCAAGATTTGTTTTCCTTTTAACTAATATCTGCTCAAGAGAGATTTGGAATGTTTAAGACATTGCAAAATATAATTTTTGTTTTTAGTTAACTGAAATAAATCCAGGGCATCAGGCAGAACTTAGATAAATTATTGCACTTTTGAATCACCTGCATATAACATAATTCTATAGGCCCTTGGGGATGTTATTCAATAGTTCTTTATGAAAATTGACTTACACTGTTTCAAGTTTTCTTGGTCTTTTGTCAGGTACTGATTTGGTATTTCCTGATATTACAAATTACAAAATAAATTATGTAAAACACAAAGTGAAAAATACAGCTAGTTTTTACTGGAATAATAAATTAACTGCTAATTGGAAATAATTATCAAGTTGCATCCCATTCTTGGCTAGAAAGTACTAAATAACTTTGGGCAATTAACTAGAAAACATATGAAATCATTGTTTATTGAGGTCAAAGATGAGAAAAAATCATAAAAACCAGTGAAGGTCATTTAATTGAACAACCATTACTGATATATCAGATACAGTTACTCAGCTATTGTTTTGAAAATTCTTGGAAGGTGATGAAATCTCTTCATATGACCTTTGCATCCCAGAAATAAAATCTATTTTTCTAAGCGAACATTGTCCCTAACAATCTCCACAGCAATATTTCTATATATTTCTATATATTTCTATATATTTCTATATATTTCTATATATTTCTATATATTTCTATATATTTCTATTTATTTATATAAGGAAATGTTTTTGTATTTCATTACCAGCATGTTTTTAACATAATATACATCAACTCCTACTAGTGCTAGCACTGTTTGTGAAGTACAAATTCTATTTGTTCTACATAAATATATTTATTCTGTGAGCTGTAATTATTGAAACATTATTCCAAATGAGATTTCTGTGTATTTTAAGTTTTGTAATTCCAGAAAAACACTGAATCGCATTGCAGGAATGAAAGCAGGTTGGTTCTACTTCAGATCAGAGCTCAGAATGCACAGATGTTTCACAGGGCAATATTCTGTACAAAATCTCTCATGCCCATCTACACCTTTTCCTTTTTTTCTAACAAAAAACATGACACATTTTCACGTTCAAGAACATGAATTTCAATGTTTTTTTGCCTGGTTCCTTCTTCCTTTTTTTTTCATTTTGATTTCATTTTTGGGCACAGCAGCCAGGAATCTTTTACTTCCCCCTTAATCAAGGCCTTGTAAAACACTCCAGGCTGGCTGCCATAGAAATGGAAGTACTCAAATTATTTCTTAAAGCCTTTGATTATGTCATGCTTCCATTTCATACCCTGGTAGGTCAATTAAATTTTTCACATGGGATGTTTACCGAATAACAAACAATTTTCATTAGGTTTAGGTTTTTGCTTTTTGTTCTTTTTTTGGAGAGGGTGTTCATAACACTCCTATAAGTAATCTCTAAAAATGAATTCCTGTTGCTCTTTTTCCAGTTATGTACTCTAGCTCAGAATGCAAATCAGTTCTTCTCTCTCACACACACACACGCATACTCATACAAATATTTCTGCCTCTTTCTCAACAACCAGGGCCCTATGCTATAAAAAGAAAAGAGGAATTCTGAAATGGCTTGTTATCAGAAGCAATCAGATGAACTTATTAATATTATTTATAATTGCTGCATTGTTGCCCGAGGAGCTGGTTGCCAAGGGAATTATTAAACCCACTGATTTCCACTTTTGTAGAGGATTTGAGAAAATTGCTTTTAAAGGAAACATCTTTCATTTTATCCACAAAGTAGAAAAAAGCTAAAGTAGGCAGAACAAATAGAACTTCTTTAAGATGTCTGATAGAAAATTCCCCTGAGTGGAAGCTTCAAATGGATACAATAAACCTTAATTTTTAGAGGTTTTTTTGGTATCCACAGGCTTCAAGGGAAGAAGGATGAGGGGTTTGAGTCCCCATCTTGCTACTAGGTCTACAATAGAGTGCTAACAATAATCAGAGATACTGTAACTGGCTATTCAGGAGGAATATTAAAAAAAATATCAGTGTGAATGTGCTAATTCATTACTGGCATACATATGGTTAGAAATATAAAAGATAAAGCACACCATACCACCCTCTTCTAATATTCTTATTAAACTCTTGCCCGTGCATCCTTCATGCTGTCCTCTATCAACTCGGTGTGTGCTACACATTTGATTCAGTTTCTTTCTGAAGCTGCTCCCAAGGCACACAAACTGGCCCACATCAAGACTAGATTTCTCTCAGGGTACTGAGATCCAAGTAAGCAAAGAGCAGCTTCCAAAAGCACCCTCCAGTTAGAGCAGCAATCCTGTCAGACACTGCTTGAGTTCACCCTTTTGTCTTTATCCTCCTTTGTAGTAAACATTAATGAATCCTTTCCTCAATTCTAGTCTCAATCCCACCACTGACCTTGAGAAGATACTACTGAATTGGGATTGGGTACCAAATTCTCTGGAACTGAACAAGTGTCAGGTCTATTAGTTTCGTGAAGACACTCAATTTTGAAATACTCCATTAGCCCTAGACCACACATCACAAGAAGCCAACAGTTTCAGTGTAATGCAACATTCAGCCTTGTGTGCACCTAAACCCTATCAGTACTGACTCCAAAGCACCAGCTGTTTTGGAAAGAGTAAATTATGAAGGAGAAGATAAAACCACAGCAGATATGATTAGCAATTTGAACATTGCTGAGGAGGTTGAATCCAAGGATCAATGCATTCAACAACAGCAACAAGCACAGAAAAGTAACTTTTCTTCTCCCCTTGTAGTATTTCTTCTATTTTCAGCATTCCTGCTTACCTTTGCACACTCTTTTCCAGTCTGTGGTTGTCTTCCACTTCAGATCACCTTTTCTGCTTCAAAATTGGAGGTTTTAACATAAAGAGCTTTTGTTTGGTTTGGGAAGGGATTTGTTCATAAGCAGCTTCAAATTTTATTCCCATTTTAGATTCTAACTCTTCAAATTCTGACCACATTGTGACCAGCAGTTGCCCTTCCTGAGAAGACATTTCACCCTGCACCATCCAGATTTCCATATTCTAAAATGTAAGCAGGCTCTGAATCTCTACATTGAAACATTTGAATTCTTGCTGAAAAGTGATACTCTTTTCCTTTGTCTCATGGCTAGATATAGTGACTTGAGGCATGGTCCAACATCAGGTCTACTGGTGAATCATTTCCATACAAGAAAGTGGTATACTTTCTGTCTGGAAACACTCAGTCTTACCAGAAAACATGTAAAATAAGCTACAAATACCTTTTCTTTAAATTGTGTACACTACTGAGTGATTTTTATTAATAACAACTGTGTGGAATTAATTAAAAAGTATTATAAGAGTAGATTTACCAATATGTAAATACATATTTTCATCACACCATAAAGTTATCATCATATTTTATCATTGAAACAGACAAAACCAGTTCAGGCAGGTTTGCAAATGTAACCTCTCTTCATTTAGTTATTAATTTGTAAAATTTAAAAAACTGAAATATCAATCATTTAATTTTGTTGAAACTGTTTCAATATGCAGTGGGAGTATGTTAAAAAATATTACTCAAGCCATCTTCGATGAATGCCATGTTAATCCACAAATATCTCATGTCTTATTCTACAATCACAGAATGGTTTGAAGATAACTAGGATTAAAGTTTAGAAAATGACTGCAAAAGCATTTGAAATTATGGTAGATTATAACATATTTTGAAATTATGATAAAACAATTAATTTTTACCTAAAGAATTATTGTATCACAGAATATGCATGATGATAGTACACTTGACAGAAAACTTTAAATATTTTCACAAAGACTTGTTGGTTTGTGAAAGTCAGTGAAACAGACACTGATTCTTTGTCCTTTTGTAAATTAACATAGTATTAAAGATGTATTTATTTGCCTTCCTATCCTCTTCCTTATATCAGCATGTCTGAAATGTAATGTAAAACCTTTGTTCCATATTATGAAGCATTAAGCAATAATGCTTCATAGAGCAAAATAATCCTTCCATAAATTACATAAAGAACATTTGCACCAAAAGGTAAGTTTGTATTAGTCCTAAGATGGATCATAACAGAGGAACTGTGCTGAAGCATGGATAAAGAATGTCTATAAAGACCACAGGCAAAGTGTGAGTAGAAAATTATTTCTGAAACCTTGAAATGTTTAAAGGCTTCCAGAGATCAATTTCACTATGTCCTAGATTGGCTCTACATGATGTAAAATCTTTGTTATTGCTCTGTGATGGCCTCAGCAGTTTACAAAATTTAGAAGCTTTTTAGTCTTAACTGTAAAAAGCCTCTTTTTGCTCATGGCTTAATGGCAAAAATGGTCCTTGGTAGCTGAAGACTTCAAAGAGTATCTTTCTACGTGTGTGCTGTGAACTTTCTTGCCTCTCATATATTTGAACTTTTTCTTTTTTTCACATTTTTGAAGCTGTAACATCATTAAGAAAAGACAATTTAGGTACTTCAAAAAGACAAATGTTAAATAATTTTCACTGCTTTCAGAATCTTCTATTAGCACAGTTATAATCTCTGATAGCTCAAAGCCAGATGTTTTCCAGTTGGATGAGGGTGAGCACAAAGCAGAATTTGATGAGTCTAATTAATCTTAAAGAGAATATTTCTAGATCTTCCAAGATGCTGAGAGAACTATTTCAACAGTTTGAATAATTTCAACAATTCAATCTATTAAACAACTTCGCTTTTGCATCTGCTTCCCCTATAATATTTGACCTTTTTTAATACAACTATTTCTCCACTACCAGTAACATCCCTCCCCAGGGCAAAACACATACCTCATCAGAGCAGCACATAAGTTATTTAAGTACGATTTGTGCCACCACATGTTTCTTTTTTTTGCCCCTGTATTGGGCTACTGATATTTCTTGGAGATGAACATAATTTTCTTGGAAGATTTTTGATTTAGAATTTCTTCATCTGATAGGAAATGGTCAAATCACCTAGACAAAAGTTTCAATAGAAATATACTGGTTTTGCCCAAGACTGTGTTGGGAATGCTCTCTCAGTAAGAAAAGATAGTATGCAGGTCTGGGTTATTTATTTATAGGTTTGGGGTTTTTTCCCTCCTCCCTGGATTATTAGAGAATGGATTTATTTGGGTTATTCAGGTTATTCACTTTTGCCATTAACTGTCCTGGACAGTGAGCAACTTTAGTCTACCACCACCTGAGAAGACAAGCAAAGTTTCATGCTACTGTGGGACAGAATCAAACAATGAAGCCCATAGCAGGAACCACTGGACTCCTGTTTTCAGTCTGTTCCAAGAAATAATTGCTAATATCAACTATCAGCAATTTCCTTTTGGTCACTGCAGCAATAAGCTCAAATTCTTGAGTTTTCTGTCCTTTTCTCCAATTGGACCAATTTCTCCATGGACCAGAACTTTGTCATATTTCTAGCAAACAGCCCAGTGACTTTCATTCTGAAGTACATTTTGTGTAGCTAAAGCAAGTGTTTGTTTTCTACTTCCATCTCTTTAGAAAGTTTCATGAAATATTCATGAAATAGGAATTTGTTTCAAAGGAAGGCTACATGCCTTATTTCTGAGTCACTAATTTTAGCAGAAGCTGGAGTGCCACAAATGAAGCCCTGTGTGTATAAAAGCTCTGCCTTAAGATTATGCTATTTAAGAGTGCCATCTTTGTTGTTACAAAAGGAAAAGCAGTGACACTCCTTCCAATTATTACTTATAAAATGGAATTTCCCTTATTGTGTCTAATTTTCTTTTTTTGTTTTTAGCCCACAAAGCAGAAAACCAGCATTATAGGTCATCTGAAATAGCTCTTTGTTAGGAAAATGCATAATCTGAATAAACAAGGACACTCTCTCTCTTTTTTCTGTTGAGCCTTTCACTCTATGCCAGCATGAAACCCAGAGGACAAGCGATGACTTCTCTGTATTTACTGTGTACACACACTTACAGAGTTTCCTCTGTTACAGACCTTTTATAAAAGTTTTATTCCACCAAATTTCCTATGTTTATTTCCCATAGAGTGTAATCCAGGTTTGGAAGGAGTACAGATGTTACCTCTTCTATCACTTAATCTCAGTGGGTAAAATGCCAAAGACCGAAAAAGAAAACAGATGGGCGGAAAGCCTTTCAAATCTCAGGCTGAACAGGCCTGTTTGTTGGAACCAGCTAAGAGAAAACTGTCTTGACCATTTTTAATTTCATTTCAGACATTTTAGAGAATGAGCAAGGAGAAAATTAAAACACTTTTAAAAATTTTAAATTATTGATTTAAGAAAAATTAAGCAAATAATTACTGTAACTATAATAAAGGCAATCTACAGGACCTTATATCTTCCAACATTTTTGAGAAATGCACTACATTTTTAATTCTGTCAACATTTATGGGATTTTTCCATGCTCTGAAGAACAGGATTCATCCTGATAAGAAGCTAGAGGAATATCCATTCCACTAAGTGAACTTTTTAGAGTGTCTTGTATGTAAGACCCCTTGACCACAATTAAAACAAAGATGAAAATACTTGTTTCAGAAAATATTTAAAACAGTCTGTCTCTTAAAATGCATTGTTTACTATTTTCATCAAAGTAGCCCCAGAACACGCTATGAAAGTAGAGGTTATAGCTCATTAGTTATGGTTGCTTGTGTGAGGCAGTCCATAAACCCAGAAAAAATACCGTCCGAAAAACCCTGACACTTTCTGATGGAACATGTCATATTGCAATATTCCATTTCAATAACACATTGAATAATTTAAAAATGCATGTTCAGGCTCAGCAGCACAGTTTTGTACAGGCCAAGTTCAAGAGGAGGAGATTTTAACAGACCAGGAAGATCTTGTGCAAGCAGCTCCATCTAAAATGTGTACTACAGTGTGAGCTCACCAAGACACAAGAGGTGACTTTGTGTGCACATCTTGTCTTGCATAGCAAGCTCTGAAGCTGCTTAGACTCTTTTAATGCCCTCTGACAGCACAACAATCTCCCTGGCAAACACACTTCTGTGCTGCTTATCTTGTCAGCAGTGCTAAAGGGGAGAAAGGTTTTCTGTTCCTCCCGTCAGCTTCCAGTTATTTTGCTGAAAAGTGGGGACAAACACACGGCTTGCAGCACACAGGCTGTGGCAGGAAGAGCCGGTGGCATGGCTGTGGCTGGTGGCATCACATGTTTTGTGGGCTTGAGGGGAAGTCACTGGTGGCTTGCTGAGTAGGAGAATGAGCCTATAAATCAGTAAAATCCTTTGCAAATCTCTTTAAAAACTGAAAAAACTTTAATCCCCAACAGAAAAATTAGGGTCACAGATGTTGGAAGACTGTGTGTGGGGATAACAGGGTCTTTTTCTCCGGGGCATCATGTAAACTTGCAACATTTCTTCAGCCTGGGCACTGCAGGCCTTTAATACGATTGCTCTTACCCCCTCCACATACCAGCAGCAAGCTTTTTAAAATGTATATTCACAAAACTGGACTTCTACAGGAATTTATCTGAAATCTGACACTTTTCCTGGAGGGTCATTGCACTGAAACAAAAGACACATACACAAATTCCTGTTGCTCCAATTTGACAATGTTATGCCCCTCCTGTGACTGCTGATTCTTTGTGAAGTCTCTGAAACAGCACACATGGCATAGTTCATCAAACCATAGCAGGCACTAAAAAAACAAATGTGAAGGAAAACCCAGACCAACTCTAGAGCTCAATTATGCTGACCTAAAAAGCCTCTTACTGTTAGTTCTTGCATTAAGATGTAACTTTGCAAACATAATTACTGATGGGTTAAAATGTGCTTATTTTTTATTATTATTTTTTTAAATCTCCAATTCGTCAGGGGAAAAGCCATTATGTGGATGTTGGAACATTATGAAAATGGATTCATAAGCCAAGTCTATCTGCTAGGCTGTTCTTGCTAAATTCTGCAATGAGTGAGAGACTCAGTATGCAGCCAACCAAAACTGCTACAAAAAAGAAAATAAGAAAAAAACCCCAAGGGAATAAGGGAAAGAAAACATTTCTGACATCTATTTAACAATCATGGAATTACATAAATGTAAAATCCCCAGGGCCAAGACAAGGTCTTGATTCAAATAAGTATCCAGTCTGATAAAGCCCAGACAAAGGGATTAATATCAATCTCATGGTCTCCCATACCTCAAACATCGGATGAGAGCAGGCCTGTGAACCATGAGCTCAGAAAGATGTTCCATCTTGTGTGCTCACAGCCAGCATCCGTGACTGCTGGGCAAGGGTAGAAAAGGTAAGATACAGCCATAACTGTGCTCACAGTGTCAGCAAGGATCCATGTGACCTTGATCCATGTGACTGACTATAAAACCAGGGGTAGTAAGCCTTCTCTCCTAAAACTAACTACACTCTTTTTATGTTTCATTTATAGCTTTTCTCACGGTGTCAGTGAGCTTCATCTCTGAATGCTCTTCTCTTGCACAAGAGGAATGCTCCTCTCCTGCTGCCTGATGGCAGAGCACTCTGCAGCTCTCCATCTCTCACAGCTGGTTTTGTACTTCTCTTGTACACTTTGGCAATCTATTCACTCTCCAAAACTGTCTATCAAAGCAATTAGTCTCTTCTTTTACCCCTTCTTACAGTAAAGGCTTTGGCATTACCACATCATCTTGTCTTGGGCAAAATCCTGGTCTTACTTATAGTGACCACAAAGAGCTTCCTTTCATTCCAAAAACTGCTCTTGAAGTTTTATTAATTTGTCATCCATTCATCTTTAAGCAGTTAAATTTCTCTATCAAACACAACAGTACAACAATAGTAGACTTTTAGATCAATCTTAAACAAGGAACAATAAATGCAGGAGTAGAACTGAGATTAGATTAAAAAACACTCTGGGAATTGAAACTGGACCAATGAGTTGGCAAAAGATCAACATAAATGCCCATAAGATCAATTTAGAGAACACTGGCATGTGTACAGTCAGATTTATAATGCCTGCAATGTCCTGTGGCATAATTAATAAAGTATGAGTGGGGTAAAAAGCAAAATATCTAGTTAAAGAAGCATTTTAGCACAGCTTTTTGGGTTCGCTTTCTCCTGGTGTATATTAGTCCCCATTCATAACCATCCTTCCTTAATAAAAAGGAAACTGATTACTGATGATTTGCCAGCAATGTCACAGAGCTGCCCATTAGCCCTTTTCCTCAATGGTAAAACACTCAGAAATGTGCCAATGTTATACCTTACTGAATGCCACCCAGGTGTAAGTCAGTCCTGTCACTAATGATAGTTCCACTTCCATTTCCTGAAGATTCTTAAAAGTAGAAGCTGTGAGAGAAACACAACAATGCCACTAGCTGATTTGTTTTTCCCCCAGTCAATAGCACAACCTTTATCTTATCTCAAGGTCCCACTTACAGTCCAAGTTCCAGGTATTCAGGGAGGCATATTCAGGGGGCTGTGGTGGTCTTTGATGATTGTTGATACCATCTGTCCCATAACTTGGGTTGATCTTTGTCTGACTGGTGACGTGTGTGTGCCGTTGTTTCTTTACACTGCTTGTCACTGTGGGAATTTTTGTCTGGATGCATTACTCAGAATGTGCTAACCAGATCTCACCTCCACCAGGTCTGGGGTCAGTGCCATCCTGTCACTCTATTCTATGCTTATCTCATGGCAAAGTCCTTCTGGGACCTTAACAGTGTTTGAGACAGGCCATTGTGGTCTTTAAGCCCTTACACTGTGTGCAAGCTGTAAGCACTACTGTCATCTGCCACCAATCAACAGTGTCAGGCACGAAGACTGGGCATCCAGTGGGAAAGAGACTTCTCTTCCACAGACCTTAGAGACACCATGTTAAAAGACACTTAAATACAGACCTATTTTATACTTCTTCCCATCATATTATTTTAGCAGACTTCACCACATGAGCCCTCCACGCAGTCCTTCAGAATATGTGACATCATGTCTCCATTAAGTTTTAAAACTCCTTTATGTTGTGTATGCTCTGATACAAAATGCTAAAAAGTCTTATTGTGTAATTAATTAATATGTAATTGAGCAATTTCCTCACTCCTCTGCCAGCAATTTTCAGAGCAAGAAGACACAGCCTGGTGACCTGCCAGAGAAGAGGCACATTGGAGGAGTGCCTAGGTCTCTTCATCACCCAGGGTCACACTCCTCTCCCAGTTTGGTTATCCCAGTTAGTTCAATTCACAGTCACACTCCACTACAGCACTCTAATTATTTCTCACACCCATCAGATCAGTGGCATGTCAGAGAGTACAAGTATCTCCATACTCCAGATAACCACCACTAGATTCTATCACCTCTTTCTTACAACTTCACCAAAATTATCTGGGATCATGCTTAAACTTCCTGTATTGTGTCTCATAAATTTGGTTTTGTGCAAATTGGTAAATGGCCTAGAATGACCTCAAACCATTTTAATTCTACATCAATAAAGTAAATGGTCATTTAGGACTAAGTTTTCAGGGTTATTTTAATACTTGTCTATTCAATATAATATTGATTTTATTGACACTAGAGAATTTTTGTAATCATAATAATCATAATGATTTTTAATATCAAATAATCACTTTCTAAAAAGTAAGTTGCCCACTTTAAATTTTTTTAATGTCCAGTGACATCAACTTTTAGTATATATTACTTGTGATTAAGTATTCAGAGTTCTTTCATGTAGTCTCAAGCTAAAAGCCCTGAGCAGAGCTACTTATTCAGAACATTTTTCATTGAGGGCAGAGACAAAGTTGTTCAAGTAGCATAAACTAATCCAAGAACTCAGAAGTGAGATGAAAATGCTTGTGATGACCTTCCACTTTGTACAATAATTTATCTAAAACAAATGTTCCTTTAATTTGCATTATAATGGCAATCACAGGAAATGACTGGCCAGCTCTCAGAAGTTTATCTGCAGTAATTAAACATTTTCTACCCCAGAATTTCTCATTTCATTGATGAAGCTAAAAGTGCAATTTACTTCATCTGGAAATGCACTTCCAGAAGGTCAAAAAATAAACTTGTGCCATTTTCTTCACCTTCTATTAAAGATGTATCAAACTACCCATGAGCATTCATACTGTATATCATTGAACATGAATGGGCTCAATGACCTGTGCAGAACAAGGGTATTGAGCAACCTATTAGACATGCTGACAAAAACACAATATTTGGGTCATATTATACAACATAAAAACAATTACCTCAAAGTTACGCTCAAAGATACAGCTCACTTAAAACTGTAGACAACTTTTGTTCTTCAGGAGTCTTTTTTAATACAGAGAGATAAATGAATTTTTGTTGGGTTACCACTATATTTAAATGTAGTCATGAAGTCTGTCTTATAGCATTGAATAGCCATAAGCTGTATTTAGAATTTTAAAACAAGTGCACATAACAATTATTGTTGCATCTTTTCTTCTTTTTATTTTGCCTTTTTTATCTACTCAAGAACATTCTGAGAACATTCTGAGTATTTAAACCTTCCAATAAAGCTTTTTTTTTTCAGTATTGAATTTGCAGATTAAGCACCAACCTGACAGTAGGAAAAATCTAGTTTTCTCATAATTTATGGCAGAAATTTCATAATGGAAAAAATGACAATAAAACCCCAAAGAACCCCATTCTAGTCAGGCTCAGATAAGGGTTGGGACATAAACAGACCCCACTATACAAGAATTCTGCATTTAAGAAACGTTCATGCCAAAATATCTTAACCTTTACCAATCTAACTGCTTAAGGATATACTTGAATGAATGAAAGCAAAAAAAAGGAATCTCATTAAATGTTCTTAGCAGTTCCAAATCATTATGAATTTTCCTATACAGCATCTGATAATTATATTAGTTTTCCAATAATGTAGTCAAATGCCTCTCATTACAACTAATTGAGAAAGTACAACAGATTACCCAGTCTCACTGGTTTATGAAAAGAATACCTTGCTGGTCAGCTCTGCAAACTGTTGAATGCATTGACATATAAAAAAAGTCATAAACATGTCAAAAACTTAGCTTTCTGTGGGCTTGAATTCTATTACTGGATAATTCTTCCAAATAAACTTCCAAAACTGACCCACAAAAAAATCACAAGGCTTTATATCCCAAATAATACTTTGCCTACTATTATAAATATTTCTAGTCAGCAAGTCTAAATACATTGTCAATTTTCTGTAAGCATCAAACTCAGAAACTTTACTGGTACTCCTGAGACTTAAACCGTCTCTGACCCTCAGGGCCACAGTTCTCATGACAGTCCCATTAGCTGCATACAAACATCTCTCTGACAAAACCTGCAGGCAACAGGATGAGGCATAATCAGAGGTGTACAGTCTTTGCCACGGGCATTGAGGAGCATGCTGGAGGAAATCCAGATGAAACTTGCAGGGTTGGCAGCCAGTCTGGTTTCTCCCTGACAGAACAATAGAATTCACATTACTCTTGTTATCATTATTACTGTGGTTATCCAGCTAAATAGAGCTATAGCTTGTGTGAAACACTGGGGAGGTAAGACAGAGCTCACAGGACCTGCTGTGCTGGTTGTAGCAAAGTTGCCCTTTCAGCCTGTGTTGCCCCTGATTTTCTTGCTTTCAAGTATTTGAATCTTTGTAGCCTGATTCTCACACTGCTTCATTAAACAATACGTACTTTTAGAATTTATCTATGTGTTTTGCATAGTTGTCCTCTGAGAGAGAATTTGACTGATGGTCACAGTGACCAATGGAGTCAGGAGGTTGTAACCTCCTTGGGCCAATCATGGCCCTCTGTAAAAAGTGTATATAAGTTAATTGGAGTCAGAGAAATAAAGAGCCTTCCATGTTTGACCCTGCTGCTGCCTGCTGTCCTCTGTGAGGGTCCACACCCACGTCACAACGTGTTACCCCTCTAAGTGAAGGGGTAACATCTGGTGACCCCAGATGTGTGAGAACGGGGCCCCCTGTCACAAGCCTGGGCACTGGGCATTTCTGCTCAGCAGAGCATCAGCATTGTGAAATCTCATCAGAACTATGAATCCTACTGGGAGGCATACAGCTAACAGCCATTCAATTCTGAACTCCTAATTCTGAACTGCTGAAGTCCTCAGCAGTTTATTTTTACAAGATTAAAAAGCAAATTGACAAAGAGAAAGCTGAGGCAATAAATGAACATGGGGGTTTAAAATGCCTATAGTATATCTTCACCCAGAGGCTCCAAACTCATAATTGTTTAAAACCAGACACAGAGGGGAGTAGTAACCACAGGTGGGATTCAATTATTCATGGTAGCATTTCGAGTCACAAGCATGACACCAAAGACCTGCAATCGCTCTGCAACCAGAGGGAGAGCACAATTACTGCTCCAGCTCTGCTCTGGTACCATTTTGTGGACACTGCCCATGTGTTTCAGAGACTTCAGGGCTGGAGGCCACCAGGAGCATATGCTTCCTATTGCTTCACACACTTGTGCCTGTGGGCTAGAGAGCAGTGGGATCACTGTGCTCAGCTATTTGGTGCTGAAGTCCTACCCTTCATGTGTAGGGCAGCAGAAGGCAGCCATGGGTCAGTGATGCAGCTCTGCCTCTGAACAATGGAGAAAATAGAGCTGGTGGATAAAAAGTTGTTAGGATGGTGCAGGAACATCTCTGTGCAGCTAAGTCCAAATACATCTCACTATTTCAAATTCTTGGCAAAAAAAGCTGTAGAAACTTTGACTGTGAAACAGGGTCCCATCTAATAAGTACAAGGTACAATAATAGGATGCCTATAGTAATATCAATAAGTATAATAATTATGTTGATAAAGAGGACAGTTCTGCAATAAATATTATGATGATTAATTTCCCAGAACTTTCAAATGGCCATTTCAGATCGCTGTCTTTATATATTATGGATGCTCCATATATGTTATCATTGATTTTTTTTTAACTTTGAGCTTTTGAAATATTTATGGCTTAAATCAGCAACAGACACAAAATACTCTTGGAATAATATAGCACCAGGGACATAATGATACGGTGATAATTTGAGAAGGGCTTCATGGAAAGAGGTACAATTATTAAGAGTGGCAAGACATGAAGACACCACAAACAAAATCACACTCTGTGAGAGAAAAAAATATTTTGCAAAAGATCCAAAAGGATTAATTCTAAATCTAAAGTAAGCCTTCCTTTCTTTTACACATCATTCATTTTTGCCCTGATAGCAACTTCCCTACATTCCTCATTAGTAAATAGGGTACATAACAACAAGTTTATTTAGAAAGATGG
Source organism: Sterrhoptilus dennistouni (assembly GCA_013397095.1). Taxonomy (NCBI): domain Eukaryota; kingdom Metazoa; phylum Chordata; class Aves; order Passeriformes; family Zosteropidae; genus Sterrhoptilus; species Sterrhoptilus dennistouni. Next base: position 263,401 of record VWZU01006417.1, read on the forward strand.
GCAACGGGGAAGGATAACAGCACTGCATTGAGGCAAGAAATTATAATTGTGTCATGTCTCCCTGTTCAGTAACCACTGTTCGCCATCCTGGCTGCTTCCATACAAGCATTACTTGGTTAATATCAAGTGCAAATATATCACTCAGCAATAATCTATATCCCCAGAAACTTAAACCTGGGAATGGCATTTCACTGACTGGCTGGATCACTCAAAGTTCTTCTTTTCTGTCTGTATCCGATGTAAACATTTTTCAGATTCTTGAGAGAAAACAGTAGTTATTTAAAGGTCAGGTAATAAGAAAATTAATGATAAATAATATGAGACCTGAAAACCATCTAAACCAAATCTGATCAGAAAAGATGGCCTACTAGAGCTATAGTAAGAACACAGTTAAGCTTCATTGATAAATATAAAAAATTACTGAGTCCCTCCCTTCTATGTTTTAAATAATTCAAACCATTTGCAATGACCAAAACCAGCATTCAAAATGATGGAGTGTGTATCTGTGCACATGAATGTTTGTGTTTCTGGGGGAGGAATAAAGCTTAAAATTTAAAAAAAAATAAAATAAAAATTACTTCGCTCTCTAATTTGGCATTTTTACTCTATGTGGGCCAGAGAGAGTACAACCAATGAAATTTCAACTAATTCAAAAGAAAATTGAAATTCTCCTTATCATGCAAACAAATTATTTAAATGTTGGCAAATAGAATTATTTATCAACAGTTGCATGACCTCACAAAATGAAACCTAATTCAATTCTATTCTCAAAGAAACCTTGTCCCTTTCTTTAATGCAAAGATGGGAATGAAAATGAGTACTGTACTGACTGATAAAGGGGAGCTATTGCTTTCCAATAAGGTAAATGGCACAAGCCTGATCCCAGAGTAATTTGGCATAAAACTGGCTTTCCGGGTAACATGAAAAGAACATTGTGTATGGAGTCTCTTCCCATTGATTCATTCCCTCTTTTCAGGCCCTGGTGCTGCAGAAAGAGATTGTCTGCTCCAGCACAAACCCAAGTGACATCTGATTCACACACTGGCAGCCATTCAAGCCTATCGGGCCAAGCAGGTTTCTGTGAACTGGGGACTTCAGGTTTGTTCCACGGCGTTTATCAGCAGTTTTCATGCTGTTGAAATGATCTTGGCAGGGTTGCTCACAGTAGTCCCTCACCCCTTAGTGCCACTGCTCTTTGCAAATACAGCCCTCCGCCCTTCTGAGGTGTGTTATCTCAAAAGACTTCAGCCTAGGAAGGCTGTGCAAATGATCAGCTAAGTTGGGAGTCCTCAGACAATTTGGATGATGTGCAAAATCAATGCCCTGTAAAAACTAATATAATTTTTTAGAATGCAATTAAGCTAACTACCTGCCTATTTAACCCTAACATTTAAATCCCTCAAGGTTTTGTAGCCAGCAAATGGTCAAGTACTTCAAGCATCATCTAAACATATTTCCTGTGGGTCTCAACCATCTCCTAAGGTGACAAGGGTCACCTTTGAGGGTTCAGCGGTCAAAGAAAACCCAGTATGTTAAATGTATGTAAGTAAGATGAGCCACATGCTTAAACACCTGTTTGGGGTGATGGTCTGTAGAATAATGGAGCAATTTGTTGTATATATGAGGGGAGAGACATAATTTATCTGCACCTACAATTGTGTCCAGGAGCTGGATAAAAAAGATGCCAAATGAAACAATTTTTGTTTGTTTTAAACACAAATGGCACATGCCTCAAAATATCAGTGGGTTAATGTCTTGCAACTTCTTCCCTGAAGGAAGAAAAGGAACCGATCCATATCTATATATAACCATCAGCACATGGTACAGTGTTTTGCATCATGAATTAGATGCTGTCCAATGAAGATTCATAGGCATAAAGCAAATTAAGAGCAAACCCAGGGACTCTGGGGAGTCCTGGAAACGACTGAGGATGAAAGCATAGCACATTCTAGGCATTTATTAAAGCATTTATCTATTTGATACATAAGCATCAGTTCTTCAAAGCCAGTCTGAATCACTGCTACAACCAAGATATAAGCAAGCTTAAACAGGACCAGACAAACCCATTCAAAATTACAAAGGCTGGATGAAAAAAATCACCATGGGTCAATGCAATGTCAGAAGAAGAGGCAGGATTTGATATGACTATGGTGAAAGATACCCATGCTCAACACACATCAAAGAAGAACTTCACAATTCAGCATTTTGTATCAAAATGGCCAGAGCTGAAGAATGAAACCTACTTGAAAAAGATTTCTACAGTTGTTCCTTGAAATTGCACATTGACAATTTTATGATCTCTTTAGTAGCAAAAGAGGTGAAAGAAAAGAGGTAGAGTAAGTCCAGCCTTCAAAGTAGAAAATGCTTCCTTGTTAAACAAAAGATAGGCAGTACATACAAAAACTCTCCTTGAAAATAACACTTAAACTCATTAATATTGTGTGTGTCATCTAAAGATCAGTGAAACATGAAAAAAGTGATAGCAATGTTCTACCAATAAGAGGAATTAGGTAGTAAAATTCTATTTATTTTTCAATAAGAAATAGTTTATTGCTAAGACTGAACACTGAACAGAAAAAAAAAATTACTTACCAGTAAAATTCTTACAATCATTCAGACATGACATAATGTTATTTAATGTGGTATTATTCCAGATACAAGGCTTGTCAGATTTCTCCTATTATTAATCATTAAGAGCAGGTCAATTGGTCTTTCCAACCTTTGACAAGATACAGGAAAAAACCTGCAAATATTTATCTTTATGCATAAAATACACATAATAATGTAGAGAACATTTTGGGAATGAGATCTGATTTAGTAACACTTTGTGTTATCTAGTAAATGTAACAAAATGTGTACCTACGGGTTACATAAATAGCCAGTGTGACTGTGTGGTAAGGTGTAGTTCCTGGTCATGTCAAGAGAACTCTTCAGCAGCTGCAACGACTTGGATTCACCATTTCTGTATTGAAAAGAGAGTCTTTACATGATGGAGAGATTATGAAAGCAAGTTCACTAAATCCTTTCATTTTATCTATTGATTTACCAGTCCTTTCGGCATGGATTCCAACATTTCTTTGCTGTAATAGGAATCAGCACCCTCTTGTCATCTTTGTAAAAAATTATCTTCTTGATCAAAGCCTTCTTTTACTTACTGTAGTAGTCATTTAAATTCTGAATTAAACCAGTCACATCTTATATTAAATCCAGATATGTTGACTTAAAGACTGCCCTCCAGTCTGAAACCAGAACACACTGCTACCCTTCATCTGCATATACAGTATTTTTTTAACATTTCTGGTTTCTTCTTGCATCACATAATCTGGTATACTTACCATACGAAATGAACAACAACAAAAAAATCAACATTATGTGATTTTGATGCTATTCAGTATTAAAGAACTTGGGCTATAAGGCACAATCACAGTCTGAAAATGATTTAATTTCATACAACATCCTCATTATGCATATAGTTTTTTTATTTTGTACTAAATGCTTGATCCTATGTAAAAGCCCTTAAAAATTAATCATTAATCAATGTGGGAAAATTGCTTAGATTTTTTTATATGTTATTCATTTAAAAACAGATTGCCCTGGAATGGGTTCAAATACAAACATACATTTTCATCATTTAATAATCAGAACCTGACTACAGACTTTGTATATGACTAATGTGGCTCTTCATGCTATGCTACTAAACAAACATTCAAATGGTTAGTCAGAAGGCATCACTAGACTGGCATTCTATTGCAGTTCCAGGTGTACATATTCTGTGTACATGTGTATGTATCCACAGGATAACAGGCATTATGAGAATGTGGACTATAATTTACTAGTTTTTAATGGAAAATATCCTTTATTTGAGCATTTGTCTCCAGTCAAGTTCTCTGTGAGAAACTTAGACCTCAGTGATGATAAGCTTCAGGGAAGTGGTACAGCAATTAGCAAGTACAAGAGCTAGTTCCATGGGGAATTCAGAAATAAAAGCTTTCCTGCTGGGATAGGCAGTCTTGAAATCAAAATGTTTTGTTATAATACTTGATGCTATTAAAATCAGCCTCTGCTGAATTCTCTCACATGGGAATGAAAATTCTTTTGTGTGTAGTGACTTGCAAAATTAAGAAATGTCTAATGTCAAAATAGAAGCCTGAAGTAATTTTATAGATTAAAACTTCTTAAAAAATCAGAACCACATGAAGAAACAGACACTGCAAATGTTTCCCCAACATTGCAAGGAAGCAAAGTTCTCACATCTTTGTGAAATTTATTTGGAATTTAAATGGACATTTGCTATATACAACAGACAACTTGATGTTAATTTCTCATTACAGCAGTCCTATTATTGTACAGAGTGCCTACGGACAGCATAGTAAAAATATGTAAATTTACCATAAAGAGAGTATGTTCTGCCTTTAGTCATTATGCACCTCTTTGCTTACTGTGTATAATTAGCAATAAAAAATTTGTTGCTAGGTCTATTCACTTACTTTGCTATAAATAGAAGTTGAATCAATAGGTTAAATTAGGTTTTAGATAAGAAAAGAAATGGAAGCAGCAGTTTTTAAATGTACAAGAACCATTCTGTAGCCATTCAACAGCTACTGCTATGCAGCAATCTTGAAAAGGCTGGTTTGGCAATACACATGCGCTTTGCATATCCTCTAAAGGACATACAAACCATTTCCTTCAATTAGCAAAGTTAAGTTGATAAACAGCAAGAATTTCTAATGTCTTTTTATGCCAAATGAAAATAATTGTAATTTGATTAGAGTTCTATCATAGTACAACTTCATTTTATGACATAAATGTCTAAATTATTTTAATGGGAATTTTAATAGGTTGGATAGCTTGTCATGAAACATTTAGTTTTTCTTACTAGTAGAAGTCTAGGTTACCATCTCTGCAGGAACAGAGCACTAAAACTTTTCCCAAGTTCTATGTCCCCAAAAAGACAATTGTATTAATAAACTAAGAATTTTCCAAGGTAAAGCCTATGAAAAGACATGACCCACACCCTTCTGCCATGGTGACCTACTTGACAGACGTAGGAAATCCGCTTTTTGCAAAGGACATGGTCATCGAACAACTTAGAAAGACAAAAAGGGACAGCTGGTATAATAATTTGTCATTTGAATGGCTTTGTTGCTTGCCATACCACCATAGGTTAACTCACTGGAGTTCTTGGTTTGATCATTCCCCTCTTTTTTTAATCACAGCACCTTTCTTGACGTCAGCATGTCCATTGTACTTTACTTCACCATAGATCTCTTTTCCCCCAAATTCACTGCTTCTATTACCTGTGCCCACATAACTTACCTCACTCTGGCAGAAAGGAAAGAATATACAGCCTCTTCCTCATGAGGTAATCAATAGTGCTTCAAAGATAAGCCAGCCAGCAAAGGCTTGTAAATGCATGTCACTTCTGTCTTCAACAGCCCTCAGTATGTGACATTTGCAATGCTTTTAGTTTCAATTGACCTGGCCCAAGGGAAAGATGTCAAAAAGCTTCTGTTGAACTGGAGCTCCTGAAGTTACTGCTTCACTGGAGGATTACTGCCTTATGCCACACTGCTTTCCTTGCATAAATACTACACCCTTAGTCTTTATTAACATTATATACATCATGGATGAACTCTCTAATAAGTGATCATCTAAAGCTGAAATATACTTTTTGCTATAATTTTATCTTTTTGTTTGTTTTACTTTGTATCACTTGTTTCATCTATGGTGAGAGATAAAATGAAGAGATGCAAAAATAATTACCTTGATGGAAGTAAAACAAGAAAAGAATTATAGAAGAAAAATAAACCTTTAACCATGTTCTCTTGCAAACTGGTCATAAAGTCAGAAATATTAATCCCTCCCAAGGTTTATCCATATATCATCTTGCAAGTTTAAGCTAACATGGTTTGTGATAAAGTCCAAAGGTTAGTGACTTTTCAAAAATACAGAACTGGTGGTCAGTAGAGCAATAATCAAGCACAAAAGAACTGGGAAAAGTTCTTGGAGTCCTTATCACTGCCAGAGCTTAGTGTCATTTAATTGTGTCAGCTTGAGCTCCACAAGCTCCACCTTCTGTATATGTTTCAGTTGCAAAATTTACAGAGACAGAAAAAAAGTTAAAAACATCTGAACCTAAACCCTCAAATCTATCTCCATCATCAGATATTTCTGAAGGCATAAAAAATGAATCAATAAACTCAAATACCCAAATTGCTGGCGCACTCTGAAATGGAGTAATAAAATCTGCTATTAATTTTTAGAAGCAGGAAAGTTGCACTGTAAATCATATTTTAGAAGGCTGTATCTGTCTGAGCCCCAAGGGCTCACCTGGACATGCAGAGCCCAGGGCAGTGCCTAGATTCTGCTCAAAGCTGGGCAGCTGAATGCACTGTGAAGCTCAGGGTCTTGCACTGGAAAGTAACATCTTCTCTCACATTCCCAGAGGGAAAACAGATACAGTTGGACTTTAAAACTGAAGTATTTTATTACCTTGTCTATTAGCACATTCAAACTGCTAAGTATATAAACATGAAATACTTTTCACAGAATCACAGAATAATTCAGATGAGAAAGCAGCTCAGGAGGTTCCTAGTTGAGCCTCCTGCTCAAAGATGGGTCAGCTTGAGATCACACTAGTTTGTTCAGGGCATTTTCTACTAAGGCTGGAGACTGCACAAACTATAAAAGTTAAGAAAACAAATACAGATTTTTATGTTTATATATATATATATATAAGTAACACTATATTTAATTGATATCTAGTTAGAAAAGCTGATTATTATCAGAAAAAGCTTGAATATCAGGATTTAGGGGATACATAAACTAAACAGTGATGTAAAATTAGAATTCATTGTAAAAGGCCAGCAAAAATTGTTTGTTTCCTTGCGCCATAAATGAAAGAGTGCTCCTAAAAGCAAAGGAAAAACAATTTCTGGGTGAAAATAAATGTTATAATATAAATGTTATAATAACTTGACTTGTAATGGCACTTTGCTCCTGCTAAGAAAAAAATTTTACTTAAAAAATCAAGATCTTTAAAATGTAGTGGTACAATTTCAAAGGTACTGATACCAAAACTGTTCCTTAATTGCTGCAACTCTCTAGCTGTTCACTGCCACCTTGGGCAAACAGCAAATTGACTGTTTCATCTTTAAGGGGCCATGATCATGACATGCAGTTATATTTCTACTGGTATGTTTGAAGTTTGTTCCTTCTGATTTGCTACTGTGAGATTTCAAAATAGCAAAGCTTCAGCTGTTTTCCTTTTTAAATAGGTTGCATCTGCAGCCTTCTCTCATGCCTGAAAAAAGCTAGGTTTTGCCCTACTGCAAAACTCTGCTAATCTCTGAAGGTTAACAAGCACCGGACAGCAAGAAGGTAGGAAATTATTTCAGCCTTGGTGTCCTCTCAGAAAACACATGGAACTGTCGTATTTTGCAGTAAGGAAACCTAAATCAAGTGAGCCTGAATGACTTTGGCAATGGCAGCATGCCCAGACGAGGAAATCTTTGCAAAAAGAACAGTCCCAGGCTACAGGGCAGAATAAGTATGGCTGTTCAAAAAACTATGTAAATTGATACCAGAGACCAACAAGAATGAGAGCTTTGTGTGCCTTCATTTCTTAGTGACACTCTACCTACACTTGAGCTTCAGCCAGTTTTGGGGTCTAATGTTACACGGAATTCTATGCCTGAAGAAAAGCAGAAAGATAACAGGTCTGATGTCTACATCGACAAAGCATAACTTCCTAGTCCAGTCTGACCAGATTGAGAATGGAATGATGAGATGACCAAATGTGGGTCTAAAGACCCACAGTCATTAATGGAAAATTTGATAGTTCAGTCTTACTACTTACTACTTTTACTTCTGCCAAATTCTCTGCTAATGTTGCCAGACTTTCACCATCAAATCAGTCCAGCCCTGGTATATTCACAGTTATTGATGCTCTGACCACTGTCAGAGTGGCTGAGGCACGGAGTTACCACACTGGTCAGCAGGCTGATATTACATCCCATACACTCCTTGGTCAGGATAACAAAGTAGCAGTCACACGGCCACAACATGGCACACTGCTCTGGTAGATCTGAGAGGAGTTACTGCCCACAAACACCCAGGGAGACCCTCCTGGGGCTGCCAAGAGAAAAGCTACTGAAGACCAGCCTAGTCCACCCTCAGAAAATGCCTGCAAGGCAGCAGTACCCGCATATAGGTGGTGCTGAAGTTACTGAACTTATAGATTTGGTCTGTTTTTGAAACTTTCTTCATTATGAATAACTGTGTGGGGATGACCTACAAAAAAAAAAGAAAAATTAAAATATTATTCTAAGAAACTTTCTTCACATCTGCATGGCGTTTCAAAAGGCAATAGAAATGTGCATCAATTAATGTGTGTAGCAAGAAGCAAAGCAGTGTTTGCAAGCTCCCTCCTAAGAAATTAGTTGGTGAGAAGAGATTTTGTTAACTGCTTGGATCCAAGGCCAGTATTAACTGAAGAGGTCTGTCATTCCTGCCCCAGCCTGGCTGCAGCAGCTTGACTCTGGCAGGATGCCAGGCACCCACCAAAGCCTCTCTATCACTGCCCTTCAGAGCTGGACAAGGGAGAGAAAATATAACAAAGGGTTCATGAGCTGAGATAAGGATTGAGAGACATCACTCACCAAATACCATTGGCAAAACAGGCTAGAATTAGAGACAATAACTGAATTTATTACTAGCAAAAGCAGGATTATGAGAAGTAAAATAAAACATTAAAAAACCCTCCCCCCATCCCTCTCTTCTTCCCAGCTCTACCTCCTGCCCCAGTGGCACAAGGAGACAGGGCATGATGGTTATGTCTGTTCATCACCTGTGGCTTTGTCCTGATGCTCAGGGAGGGCAGTCCTTCCCCTGCTGCACTGTGGGGTCCTTCCCATGGAAGACAGTTCTCTGTGAACCTCCCCAACGTGAGCTCATCTCACGGGAACAGCTCACTGTGACCTGCTGTGGCATGGGTCACTCTTCCATGGCATGCAGTCCTTCAAGGACAGGGTGCTCCAGCATGGGCTCCTCTCTCCACAGGTCTCCTACAGGGTCACAGCGTCCTGTCAAGCATCCACCTGGTCTGGTGGGGGACTCCTCCAGGAGCTGCAGGTGGATCTCCGCACCCCTGAGGACTTCCATGGGCTGCATGGGGCACCGCTGTCTTGTGGTGTGTTTTATGTATAATGGTTTGTTCTCTTCCCACCTGTATTTTTGGTTCAGTTCTAAGTTGTATCCTCCCACCTAGTTGTCCATCTTGCCCTAGACCTGCCCCTTGTTACAGAATGTTCCCTGCCCCTCCTCCTGCTGAGTTGTCAATCCCTCCTTGTGCCAGCCCCCTGCCTTGGAAATCCCGTTACTGGAAGCCCCATTGGTTTGGTTGAACTGTTCCCCTCCCCCTGTGCCTCCTCACTGGCTGAAGTATTCTAAACCCCGCCTTGTGCTCATCCCCACTCCTTTCCCTATTGGTTTAAAGTTTGTACCCGTCCCCAGATCCTCCCCTGTATAAAAGTCCTTGCACACCAGAGCTCAGTGTCTTTTGTTCCCAGACCCTCATTGGTAGTAAACCACCTTGGAATCTATAAGGAAGATCTCTCCATTGTCCTTGTCTGTGCCCTGGGCACTTCAGCACAGCACTGTGCCCTAGAGAGCAGGCCCTGCTCTGCTGTTACTCAGATCACACTTCATGTGGGAACAGCCACTGTCGGTGTGTTGGGAGCCAGTGGGTGATTCTGGCCCCGCTCACCATGGGCTGCAGAGAAATCCCAGCTCTGATCCTAGATCACCTCCTGCCCCTCCTCCTCCACTGATCTTCATGTCAGCATAGTTGTTCTCACATAGTCTCACTCTCCTCCTCTCTGGCCGCAATTACAACTCTGCAATTTTATTTTTTTTCTCACCTTCGTAAAACTCCTTTCATAGAGGCTTTACCACCATTTCTAATTGGCCTAGCCTTGACCAGCAGCACATCCATCTTTGGAGTTGCCAGGGATTGGCTCTGTCTTACGTGGAAGAAGCTTCTGGCTGCTTCTCACAGAAGCCACCCCTGGAAACCCCCCACCACCAAAGCTTGGCCATGCAAACCCAATACAGTGGCCTTCTAAATAACTTAAGTATTCAGCAATGCAGTCTGTATTCTTTTCCCTCTTAACAAAGGCAAAAAAATAAAAATACAGTTGAATATGTAGGGATGTGCTAAAAGAACATGATCCAAGCTATACCACTTCTTCAGCCTGGCATTTCAGGCTATTGTCTTGTGTAATGAAAACAAAGCTTTGGGGAACAGGCATCTTTTCTCTGTGCTGCTGTCCCATACTGCTGGCAGCTGCCTCACCCTGCTTCTCTGAAAGGTGACAATTCCCCTAGCTGGTCGAAAAAAAGGGTTTTATCTACAAGGAAGAAAAGGTAGTCTCAGTTTTGTTTTGACTCCAAATCCTAGAAGTGGTAATCAGTGGTGCGATTTCACACAGCTTTACACAGGCGAGCTACTTAGCAATTAAAGACAATTCCATAACATGAGCAATGTAGCTTAAAGGGTGAGTTTAGCAATGCTATGTATTATCTACACTATGCTTGGATTCAAAAAAGAGTCAAGATACTCTTATGGAAAGAATGTGGGCAGAAAAAGGTATTTTTCACCTAACCACTTGGCATTAGGTTAGTAACTAAGAATGAATATTGCATTCCTTTTCAGGGACAAAACATTTCATAATACTGCAACTGATTCAATATTTTAAAGTTTGATCTATGAAGATATAAAGACATTAAAAATTCAACTGATCCCTAAAATATTTAAGAAAAAAAAGGTTATTTCATAACATATCTTTCATAGCAAGATGTTAAAACAGAACTTTGGAGTTTGAGTCAAAAAAATTTAGATATTGGTGACTGAAAGAGTGATCCTTAAAATAAATGCTAAGAATTAGCATTTTAACAACTAAAATGAAAACATCCCGAAGTCTTTCTTCTGGGTTACATTATTGCTATACTATCTTTTATAAACACCATCTCCTCAGCTGCTAATTAGCGTTTCTTATCCCACAAGTTTTAAGCTCTTGCAGAATATTGTCTCATGTAGCCTTCCCAACTTCTGATGATTCATGTTGTCTTTGTATTTTATTCTTTCCAAGCCACTGGAATTGGCTGCTTTTAACTCAATGTTACAGCCCCAATCTGCAGATTATCCTTTGCCAGAACTCCCGCAGGTATCCCTCCCATGTACAGAAATGAAAGCTCTGACACTTATCTGGGGAAAACTTTTCAGATGAAAGTAGTAAGTAATTTGCCACAAGTTATTAGACTTGCTACATTGGTGCTTTTCCAGACTTCTTCTCTTCATTATGAGAATAAAGATGTTTCTCCCAAACTCTTTCCAATTGTTCAGTCACAGGGCAGAACAAAAGACGATTTCTCTTGGTATCTCTCTCTGCAAATTTCATTTGATAAAATGGTATGATATTCACTGTAAAACCTGCACCACTTTATGCTATAAAGTGATATACTTTATTTTTCCAATAGAAACTTGCAGAATATGTAGCAGAGCAGTGAAAACCCAATTGTTTTCAGTTGTATTTCCTTCTTTGTGTAACTTTGTGTGACTTTGCTAGAACATGACAGTCTGCACTGCTTTACCTGAAAGAATAGAAGAAATGAGGTGCTATCAAGCATGTTCTGATACACTTCTCTTCTACCATAAGATAGCAGACATAGTACATAAATTTTCAATAATATACTGAAAATTACAATTATTAGGCCAATATGCATATGATGTTCCCTACAGTCCTTATTGGCATGAACCAGAAAAAAAGTGGTCTCACTGTTCCATTATGTGCTACTGCATTCATGGCATGCTATTAGTTCATCACTGCAGCTCTTTCAAAACAACATGACTTGGCAAGAAAAATAAAATAATAAAAAATTTGATCAGGCATAAAATTACTGTATATTTGGTTAAAGTGCATAACAGTAGCAAAACATAGGTAAGATATAGCTTTTGCTTTTATTCAGATGCTTTGTATGCTGTAGGTATAAATGAGACTTAAACCAAGCATTAAAACTGAACCTTTCAGACGTTAATGTGATGATAGCTGTGTTATTATGAGCGTAATGATATCTACTGCATACAAGAATACATAGGTGTCATGCTGGGAAACCAATGATCTAGCTCTCATTCTGACTGCAGGCAAAGAATATCTCATCAAAGCTATAAATTTCATGACTCTGTTCCCAAATTTAAAACCCTTAAGGAAATGGCTTTCATGGTTCAACAGTTTTAAAGGGTTGCTCTTACTTGGCTTTGTAACAAGGAAATTAATAGTTCTTCCAAACAAATCAGAATTATGCCATAGCTACATGCATTTTCATGCTGTTGCCTTCAGCATTTCACTTCCTTCCCCAGATAACATCACTGCAGAATCCACACTGAATTCACGGTGGGGAAACATTTATTACCTGCTATGATTTCACTCTATAGCTTTAGATAGGTGATAGAAGTTGTTTGCTCATTGTATAAATTGTTTTCATTAGGTCATGTGAAATAGAGTCAGTTTCTAACCAATCTCCACTTTTTAGAGTAAAACCAGGGTAAAACCTATCCAGCCTAATGTCAGGGAGAGTTAGTTTCTGTAGTGTGATGCAGAGCAACCAACCAAGAGGTAGTCCGCTTACGGGACTGCAATAAGAAGAACCACTGAAGTGAAATACTTCTCTGTCAGGATGGTTTTCTCCCTTCAAAAATTCCTACTGTGCAAATATTGAAGATCCTGAGAGGGAATAATCACGTTAAATAGTTTTCTTAACTTACAGGTGTAGAAATGCTTTCTAATGAGCAGAAAATGAATATTGTATTAGGATTAGCCACTGTATGTGACACTTTGTGCACATAAAGCACTACAATTTGTGCTGTTCAGGAGAAAAATCTTAAATAATCACCAAATGTTCAGTGTAGCAATATGTTTCAATGTACATTAAGACAAAACTAAAATACTATGGATTCTCATTAAGTCGTAAGAAGTTACACATACACTGGGATTAAAATACCAAGATATATTTGCTTTTGTCAAGAATCCTTATGACTGCACAATATTTTAGATCCAAGTATTTCAATGCCAGTGAAGCAACAAACAGGAAAGTAACAGCATCTGTTTCAAAAGCAGCCTTCATTTTTTAGCTCATGCCAATCATTTGGAGCCCTATGTTTAATGTAGCAATACAGCAGAGTAAGAATCCTTGCATGACAACAACAATTAGGTAATGTACTAAAGAGATTAGTTTAATAACAATCTATTGCACATATATCTTCAATACAAGCCAAACCACACTCTCATAAATCAGAAATATTACTCTAAGTGATCGACAAGAACATCCACACCTCAAGTTTTTGATACCCCCATGAGGGAGTGGAAAGGTTAGACATTATTTCTAAAGAACAAAAATTATAGTAATAGAGAAATTTGCTCTTCTTTGAGGATGAAGTGATTGTCTGTAATTGAAAACAGTGTTGGAGTCCAAAAAAATTCTCCATAGCCCACTGTTCCACAGGGGGGAAAAGAGCAAACATGGAGGACTGAACAAAAACCAACAGCAATCCATCATTAACTGCACAAAAGCAGTGAATTTGCTTTAATATGAGGAAAATGACAGTTTCTTCTCAAGCACAGAAAACATAATTATCCCCTAAGCCACCCTAAAATAGCTATCACTAATGCAATCCAGAAAACTGCAATTCCCAACTGGGGAGGATCATCACTGTCATGCATGAGAGGGATGCAGTGGGAAATAAGTAGTTTTCCATTTAGACTTTCAGAACAGCATGTAACTCTTACTATTAAATAACAGAATAGAAGGAAAGAGAAATAAAGAGGACATTATAACTGGCTGCTTGGGCACATGTACAGAGGGGTGCCTGTGTGTATTTGCATACAAAGAATACACTGCTCCAAAAAAGTGACTGCAATCAGCTGAATTGAAGCTGAATTGAAGCTGTCTGAAGTTTTGCTCTTCCCATCAAAGCTGGGCTTTGAGCTTATTCAGATAAGCTTTGAACTTCATCCTGCAGGAGCTAGGATATTTTCAGTATCCAAGCTGGTTTGTGTTTAACTGCAGCATGGATGCACCTTTAAAAAAAGTCACAATATTCTGCATCAGTTTTACACCTTAGTTCTGCTGAAGAGTAACACTCAGAAGCATCATGTCAGTCATGTAGCTGTGCTGCAGCCATCTGCTTTACCCAGTGTGTTGTATCAAAAACTCCTCTGGACTCTGAGGAGAAAAAAAATATATGATGAAAATATAATTCATACTGGTAGTTTGAAAACTCAAGAGTACACAAAAAATCAGTTCAGCTGCAAATTTTAACTAGAACAGATCAAAATAAACAAAGACACCTATTTGGTATAGCCTTCAACTGATCCATTTGATCTTTATCAGTTAAACCTCTCCCCATCTGTTAAGTAAACATGTCTACAAACAAGTTATTAAAATTAGTTTCCTACATTTTTCTGTCAGGGATGAAGCTGGGACTCCATTTCAATTCAGCCACATTCATCTCAATCTCCACCTCAGTTGAGTATGGTAAAAGTATTGGTTATTTCCGTGAAAATGTCTCCATTCCCATATTTGAATTTTGAAGTAAATAACCCAGAGACAGGTTAACAACACTGACTGTAGACTTCTGGTGATGTACTTTGGAGTTAGCTGAAAGTATGGCTTATGTAATTATACTTTCACATTAAATTTCTGAATAACTTAGGAAGATATGGAAATACTCCTTTAAAGCTCATGAGAGTTATGCATCAAATGGAAGCAAAAGGTATCTTTCAGTGTCTGAACTGTTTATCTCACTCAGATGTTCAAGAGCGAAGTAATGCATTTTCATACAAAACCTGAACAGCAAATAACCATCCTCCTCTTCTCATGCACCTGTACAATCCTGGACTGTCCCAGAGCTTAGACTCACAGCAAAAGGACAAATGTGCTACCATGGATTGAAAGGAAATAAGCTTATATAAAGATACAAATACTTTGCACAATGCTTTGATTTCAGGCAGGATAAACCCAAACATCAGGTGCATCAAGTGAAGGCTAAAAGGCCAAGGCATGTCAAGGCCAAGTCAGTAACTCCCCCTGTCATTAAGCTACCTTTGTGTAACCTCTATGTAAATTTCATTCTCTTACCTTTTTTAATAAGTTACTAGTTCTGTCCTTTGAAGTTCAGGGGCCTTTCAGCCTCTTACACTGGACACCTTGCCCGTTCTTCAGATCCTGATGAGAACTAAACTCTAAACTCTAAGAACTGTGGTTTCCTGGGTTAGCCTGAAAAAATAAAAAGCATTCTCTTTGTTTTCAGCTACCCTGTGATCCTTCATGTCGCTGCACAGAGAATGGTCCCTAAAGTCCTGCATGGTAAAACTCTGCTTCTGTCTTTCCTAAATCTGTCTCTTCCACTGCAGTGAAGAGAAAATCATATTCCCCCTCCTCTCTGAGATGGCTACAGTGCTTGATCTGCACCAAACGGACCAATGCCAAATTTATTTTATATGTTAACTTACATGATAGCTGCATTTGTTAAAATGAGATCTAGTGTTATTAAACTCCTGTGGAGTAATTGTGATTGAATTTGTCCATGAGCTATGCACATTTGAACCTCATAAAACGGAAAAGAATTCATAGAAGACACTGCTTAAGCACAGGCATGTTGTTTTTAAAATATCTGAAAACATAATTTACACAGAGAAGATAAAATAGGGGATGGATACTATTTACAACCTGATTTAACACTCAATGCAAAAAGTAACAGTAAAAGCAAAGGTAAATTGGTAAACAAAATTAGGACTATATGAAGAAAAGTAATTTTAGATATTTATTACTCACTTGAAAGTCTAATGACACAGAAAGAAGTTATTTTATTTTGTTAGAATGGAAAGATTGGCATGAGGGAATTAAACCTGGGTAAGATGGACTAATCAAGACATTCAAAGCTTGACATTCATTAAAAGACAATGATCACATGAAGATGGAAGAGGTTTACATAAGGAAAAGAATGCAGCAAGAAACCAATTAAAAATCACAATACAAATGTAAAACTAATTACTTCTGAAAAGGTACCATACATATCAAAAAATTTTTGTCTCTGCCTACCCCTCAGAAACATTTATTTTAATCACTGCTCAGAAGAAATTTCAGAACTCCTTCAGTAGAACATATTTATCTAACTTTTAAGAATCAAAGCTCTTGCTCAGAAATACCAAAATATGTCTGAATTATAACTATCCTTTAAGGATAACACTGCTTTGCAGAGTAAAACATAAAATTGCCCTATTTGCTTAGTAAATGCTACAAGTGATGAATAACCCATCAGCTTTCCATAACGTGTTCAAAAAGCTTTCAGAATTTTATTGGTAAAGTACTCAGTTCTGATAATTCAGCTTTTAATGTAATCAAGAATATCACCAGGAGCTACTTAAGTAATTCCCCAGTGCACCATGAATTTAATTTTCAATGACTTTATTGAGAACTTTTTTTGTTAATTTTACAATGAGAAACTGTAACCACTGTTACACAACTTGCAAATATTTCAAACAAGACAGCAATCTCCTATTTTTTTGATTTTTTCTGTTCCGAATTCAGCTCCTGAGATGGATTTTCTGCTTCAGCTTCATTTTCATCTTCCTGTAAAAGAAAATGAAAACCTGAACATTAATCAATTTATTGAAAAAGTACACTTTTTCTGCTTACACAGAGGTATGGAATTCTGTACAGTCTTTAGTCATTTTTTCTCTGACTAATAAGCATAAAAATAAGCAAAAAAGTCCTTTGTTCAAGTGACTGATTTTGCTCAAGAGTTTAAATAAAAATGATAAGAAATTTAAACAAGTCTAATTGCCTACATTTATAGCAGAAGACTAATTTAATGAGTAAATATTTTACTGACCATTTTACTGGATAGTTATATAAAGAAATTATTAAATTACACATGAATGACAATATATTCAAATGCCTACAGCAGACAGTATTACACACACACCTTTCCTTTGTTCTTGACCAGAGGTTCCCACTAAATTACTTCTGAATGCAAGAACTTTCATCATTGTACTAAAAATTACTTTTGAAAAGCATCTGCCATTGAAAAATGTTTCATTTTTTTGCGACCAGATATGTTTACTTCACCATTTGATAAAAGACAATAAATTTAACTTCAGAGACACTTTATGTGCTGCAGCATCATATTTTTGTCCCATCTAGCATATTTTCTTGACAGGTCTGCCAATTTTCCAATTACTTGTACCTCCATATGTTATCTGAAGATCAGTCAGGTCTAAAATAGGAAACATGAGCATGTCAGGCAGCAGCATGCTTACAATATTCTACAGCTTCAGCTCCAAGAGTAAGGCTCATAATTCACTATGGGTTCCTCTGGATCTCACTGAAAAAATGCAGTGACATCATAATGCCTGTTTCCATAGGAATGGATACTGTTTTGCGTCCAGTACAAAATCATGACCTCCAAAGTATAAATTACAGAAGAGCGAGAAAACTGTTTTATAAGGCAACTTGCAACTCATCACATAATGAACAGTCCTTATCCCAGTTTCAAAGTATGACCAGTTTTCTAGTCTGCATTCTAATTCAATTTACAGAGAATCTTCCACATTCCAATAACACAAAAAAGAAATTAACAGACATTCAGGAATGAAGAAGCATTCTGGCTGCTGTTACAGTACTCATCAAAAGCCAACAGTTTACAGAAAGGAAACACCAGGGACATTTAGGTGGGACCCAGTAACCCTAGTAACCTGAGGTGTATTTTCCTGATTTAAAAGAATTTTTTCATTCTTGTAGGAAAATAACTTTATCCTTTTGCATCCTAGCCCTCCTTTCACCATCAAAGCATGCTTTATAAGGATAACTATAGTTTAGAGGTAGAAAATATATAGGAAGATTACCTGGGCAGCACAAAATAGAACAGCAGTAGAAAATCTGATTTAAAAATGTGATCTCGTAATATGTTATGCCCAACTGTAATAAAATGGAAAAGCTAGTTGTTCTATTAAAGTAGCAGATACTCCAAGCCATCATGCCTCTGAATCCTCCCCCTGCTGGGGACAGCCTAGGCACTGAGAAATATTTACATGACTGACCCCTAAAAGCTTTTTTTCTTCTCTTTCTGGTCCATCATCTCTTCAGTTAACTTTAAAACATGTAGTGCTCCCTGTGGCTCTTTTCATTTAGCTGAGAAAAGATGTCTGCATGTGTGTGAAACAAAACACTGAAGATTCATTGAAATTAGAAATCGAGAATATATTAAAAAGAGTGCAACGTATAGTATACATAGAGAGGTCAAACTTCAAATGGATACACACATGGCAGAATCAGAAACAACAAAGGAGTAAGGTGTTACTAAGCTTACTGCTTACAGGTGACAAAACAATATTGTGGAATAAAAAAACACTCACAGAAACTTTTGGCTGCTATAGAAAACCAGCCTGGTTATTTATTGAAGAACATATCAATAAAAGAACAGCAAATCTGCATGTTTCTGAAGGCCCCTACCTACAGCAGTTGTATCCCAGCTGACCTCAATGCCAACTAATCCACCTCCCTAGCACACAGCTTCACATTATTCAGATGTCCTGATTTCTGCTCCCTCATACAGGAATATAAACTCTACACTATCATTCCTTCCCAGTACTCTTCACATATTGCTTAGGGCTTCCTCTCCTAACAGATGGAGTATGCAGAAATTTCAGAGACAACAGGGCCATACCTTCACTGAGGATGACAAGAGGGTTAAGGCACGTTAGGCACAATACTGAATATTGGCTTGCTGAGTTTTTTGATGGCAATAAAGTTTTTATCCAATGAATGAGGTTTTTTTAGAGAATCTTCTGGCTTTGTGTAATTTTGAAATATTTAGTTCTGTGCTCAAAAGGTCATGCTTGCACTCTGGCAGAATTCCCAGGTTACAGCAGCAGCAGCAGTGATCAGTGTATTCTAAGATGCAGAAACGATGGCTGTTGGTGATGGCAGCTCCAGGATTTGCTTGGGTTGCATACTCCAGATGGAAGCATCAACTTGAGGATATTTTGCAGAACTAATACATTTCCTTTGTTGACTTCCTGTTGCTTCAACCAAGTAAAACAGAGTCAAACAGCTAAAATCTACCAGCAGTGCTTAAATTTGACTTATGTGGGCAGATTCCAATGCACAAGTCATCCAGATGCCTGGCCGATTTTTTTATTTATTGTTATTTTTGCATTTTTATGCACAAAAGGTTTCTGACTAGCATTGTATTGAGCCATGCTTCACATAAAACATCTTAATTTTGTAAAAGGGTTTTCACTCCATCTTGTTTCCCAAGAACAGAAACACATCTCATTTGGAAACAGCAACAGAAGTTTGATATCTCTGAACACAGGTGTCTGCTGTGCAAAGCTCAGTAATGACATTTGATCCTCCTCATAGCATGAATTAGCAAGCAGAGTAAACTTTTTCTTTGTTAGACATGCCTTGAGCCAGATCAGTTCCCAGGACTGTCCACTACCCTACCACATGAGCAACAGTGCCAGCACAAACAAGATGGCAGAAAGGATTTTTGGGGAACACTGGAACATATGAACCACCAATTTTGGCACTCGTGCAGCTTTCTACCTGAAAAAAAGTGGCAGCAGAGGCCTCAGAATGGCAATATCAGAATAATTTGGGACATGAACCTCTACAAATTATAAGAAGTGTTCTATTACTGCCAGTATGCTTGGGGAAGATCTGAACTGACAATTTAGAGCACATATTAACCATAATACAAGATGTGAAGACTCACTATTATTTCAGTTTGCTGACAACGCAAGATTTCTATGAAATGTTTTATCTTCTTTTTATTAGCCAAAGAGGCAGCCTGATGATTGCACACAATACTGAAATGGCTGGAGTTTCTAATGTAATTAATAATGTTTGAATTTTCATCTACATAGCATATATAGCCTAATTATCATGAAATTATGCAAAACAGACTGCAGATTAAATATATTTAATATATTTGTTTTAGTAATTATCACCTATCATTATCATTATACTGCTTTTAATTCTGATGAATAGCAAAGGAAAAATTTTAATTTTCATGTTATCTGTTAAAAACCAGTCCATGATGACAGTTTGCAAAGTTTCTATTACCAGCAGCTACACAGCAGACAAAATACTGAATTCTGGTTTCTGCCCACAGAAATTCAGTTCACATTATTTTTATTAATACCTCACATCTCTTTTTTATATTTTTATTTATTTTTCTTACAGCAACCTATGACTCTAACATCTAGGGCTTTCTGTTCTAAAAACCCTAAAAATCCAAGTAGCTTTTCCTAGCAGATGTCACAAGTCAAACTTTTAAAGTAGTTCTTGCCATCAGATGCCAAAAATCAAACTTGTCTCAGTATCTTTTGTGACTACAGACAACCATAGTCTCAAATATCCTATAGTGAATACACTCACCAAAAAGATGCCTCTGCATAGATCTGGTGACTTGCAATAGCCAAGGAAGGTGAATTCCTCAAGACTGTACTATACTCCTACTGAAAGAGTGCACTTAACAGGCAGAAGATTATTTTAATATTGAAATGAATGAAGTTTATTAGTCTGGAATTGATGTTATTACACATTTACAAAACCAACAGGGATAAGGAAAAGTACAAAGAGCATTACAAAGTGCTGCTGAACTGAAATACCAGCTCAGGAGCGCCTTAAGCCACCAACAACTGGACATCTCAGCTGCATCCTGGTGACACTGATGGAGAGATGGACCTTCTACGTCAGTTTTCCTAATGGTGCCTTAGCCCTGGCATCCCACCTTTTCTCTGATGGAAACAAGGCACTGGATTAAAGGGTTCATTGGGTGTTCTACAAGTGTTTTCAAATGTCCTATGGGCATCTCTTCTTTCACACTGCTTAGTCTATACTTTGTAGCTGAGCATTTAAAAGTCACAGCAAATGAATGGGGCCAGGAATTTAGAAACTCTAAATCTGCCACAAAATTAAGTGTTTGATTTATTGAAGTATTAAGCACTCAATAGGTTTGTGGAAGTTAATGAGAATACTTTGATATTCAGATATCTTTAGGTGCCAAAAAACTAAAGGTAAGAGGCTTTTAAATTCCATTTCTTAAGTTTTGAGCTGACAGTTGAGAAAGACTGTGATACATTTCATCTCCTTTGAAAACATGTTTAAGGTCAACCACATTATTGTCTGACCAAAGAATAATAGGTCTAACCCAAAAAGTTAATTTTGTAGTAATTATTCCAGAATGTTCTCCTGTAGACAAATTCTGGAATGAAAATAGAAAAAAAAAGTCTAGAAAGAGGGGTTTGAGTATCCCTTTCTTTTTTTACCCCCACAACCAATTTTCTTCAAAATGTCTGAGAATTTCTTTTTCCTCCATTAGTTAACAAAATGAAATCTGGAAAATGACAGTGAATTAGACAATTCTTAACTCTACAGGAAATCTGACACTCTTCTGCAAATAGAACAGATCACACATTAATTAACTGTGCTAGGACATGCATCAATTCCCACTTCTGTTTATTGCGCCACACTGCAATATCTAGAGTTTCATTACAATGTTGCGTATTTTGCCAACCGATATTCTAAACTTAATAAACAGCTATATATTACAGGATTATGTAAAGAATCATCTGAATAATAAGAAAGTATGCAAAACACAAAAAAAGCCCTGCTATAAGGAGGAATGACTAAAGGGTTGTCTCTGCTAGTATATAATCTAGAAATAGCACCTTGAAAGCACTCAGAACCAAATTCTGATACAAGTACTTTCTAGAGTATCTTAACCCAAAAGACCTGTAATATGACTAACAGACTAAAGTATAAAGGATGCCCAGCTGGCATCTCACCTCTTGCCTCACAAAATCTAGCTAGTTGAAAACACCAGTTGGAAGTAGGTAAAAATACTTTCAATACTCTTAAAAATATATCAGGGAAAAAAGGAATTTATTAAATATTAGACCTTTTGTTTGTGTATGGAAAAGTCTAGCTTCCAAAGTCACAGGCCAAATCTGGAAGAAAATGAGTGTCAGGGAAAAACTGAGAGTTAAGACAGTCTCTCTGTTAAATTGCCAAAAGAAAAGCATCCAGCAGTAAAATTCAGAAGCTATTTTGATTCCAAAGCCTACGTTATCTTCTTCGATGGTACTACCGACAACCCTTGTAATGAACAATGGTGCAAAAATAGAGTACAAATGGAAGAGTTCTTTACCAATGGCTATTAGAAGCAAATATAAATTTCTTGTGATAGATGACAGTTTTCTGTCACTACAGCTCTGAAGTGATAAGGCAGCTGTTTGTTTCCCAAGAAAAGGAGACCCTTGCTACATGGATCATTTTCATAGTGACAGCCTTGACAAGTTTGACATTTGCTTCACGAAGAATTCTAAAGCAGCCATCAAGAAAATGCCCCCTTTGGGACCACTGGATATCTGACAGTTGTACCTTTTAATGTGCAGTGCCATTAATTCTTACTGTCAAAGCCCACCAAAGTCCTACAGCACAATCTCTCCTGATCTGGTACACGATAAAATGGAGGCTGTGAAGGGACTAACCATTACAATGTAAGCAAACATGACATCAATTAACTGGAAGCGGCTCTCCACCCCACTTTGTTCAGTGAAAAGAGCAATGCTGCAGTTTCCTTACCAGGCAGTACAAACTGCCGAGCTCTAGGTGGCAATGCAAGACCAGCAGAACTACTTTTACACTAAAGCTCCTCTTTAAGAAGCTACAAGCAGCTGCATGTTTATCACAAACTCTCTCCTTTAACTTACACTGCTACAAGAACTTTAAAATCTTTTTGAAATGTTTGTCTCTGTATTTTCTATTTCCTTGTTGCTAATTCTGATTATACAGATAAATGTACCATCGCAAGAGCCCTCACAGTCAAAT
This sequence comes from Sterrhoptilus dennistouni, assembly GCA_013397095.1. Taxonomy (NCBI): domain Eukaryota; kingdom Metazoa; phylum Chordata; class Aves; order Passeriformes; family Zosteropidae; genus Sterrhoptilus; species Sterrhoptilus dennistouni. The sequence continues at coordinate 286,360 of VWZU01006417.1, forward strand.
TTCATTTAACGCTTAGTACAGAAGTGGAATTTCATGCCAGATTTCAAATCTTCCATCTGTTCCTCTCCTTTTTAGGAGGCAACCATTCCACTGAGTGGTCCCTTTGGCTGACTGCCACTACAGTTGGGATCCTCTTCAGGGCAGGTGGTACTTGAAACCCAACCACTGTTTTACAAGTTCAGCTGGTTCTCCTTGAAGAAAGTAGAGGAAAATATTTCCTCTTTAAGAATTTGAGTCTCTAAAGGTTCAGGTTTATGAACATTGGACTGCACCTATAAATGCTTAGATATCACAAACCTGCAACATCAACTAAGAGATTAAAAGCAACTTTAACAAGACTGTACCGTGCCCATATGTGACAAGTCTTAATTTCCATTCCAGTGTGAGAGGGCACTCTAGTTTTCAGATCTGACACTGTCGTAAGATAATTTCTAAGGCAAATTTTTCCTTCAACTGTAATAATTACATCTGTGCATATATAAACACATACATGGAAACCACAATAGCCTTTTCTACTTATGTAGTAACATAATAATTCTTTTTATTAATTTTAAATTTAAAACAGAAAATTCTATTTTATATCTACTGGTAATACTACTACAGAATAATATTTCATAGCCTAGAAATACATATTATAACAAAGATAATTTTAAATATTTATGGTTATACTCTCACTACATTTACACTATACATTTACTCAATTATAAGAAACAAATCTTATTCATGTTTGTACTCTTTATACTAGGAAATAAAATGGCTTCTTAAAATAGTTACATGAGAAGAAAAGGTGCTCTGGCCAACAATAAGGAATTACTATTTCTATTTCTTAGTATGATTTAATGGAAAGAAAAAAAAATACTATGAAGCAAGTTTTATTTTTAAGAGCTCAATTTTTAGGGTAAACATGTATCTTGGTAGGTACTAAATGACAGCTGAAGATTTTTTCATGCTTTAACTGCTTTCTCAAATAAGTTTGTGAAACATAACCTGCATATAATCTATATATATCTATAGCCCTTCATCAAGAGGTCTGAACATCCTTTGCTTCAAAAATGATTAACAACATTAAATGGAAAAGTATTAACATACTTTAATATAAAAACTGAGTTATACAAAAATGCTTCTGGAAGCCACTGTCAAGACATGCTGCCCAAAGTTGAAGGCAGCTGAAAGACATCACTGTAAACATCACTAAAGAACATGTTTATAACAGAAAAAGACAAGCACTACCATATGAAAGGAATACATTTATCTCAATAACAGAGAAAATAGAGACCCTAATGAAAATATTTTAGGAAAAATGAGTGCATTGCATGCTTCTGACCAAAATTAATTAGAGTTTTAATGTTTTACATTTCCACTATAATTCTTTAAATGGTGCATTTATTTCATAGTAATAAACATTCGGTTCATTAAGTAAAGTTCAAAATCTGTGTTACTCGCTACATTTAACAACCTTTGGCCCTCTTCCTCTGTATTTCTTGATTCAGGTTTCCAAAGCATTGAATAAGCACTTGAAGAATACAATTAAATTTCATGACTCTGCATATTTAGTATTCTTATTTCATCGAAGACAAAGGGCAATTAATCTACCATTCTATACTGAATTTCAACTTTAGTGAGCCATGATAAATACTGAAATGAACTTACAGGAAAAGCTTAATTAAATTACTGTAAAAAGCATAACTGAAGTTTTTCTCTTCCTTATGACAAAAGAAAATGCACATTTAATTGGAGAAACCTACTGCAGTATTATAAATTAAATAACTTGGGAATTCATGAAAATATTGCTATAATGTAACACATAAGAATTCAGAAAGCTTTTTTCTTCTTATTTCATCAGAACATTTCACCTAAGTACATGAAACATTCACATTCCAGGCACAGAAGCTGGAACTTTCAATGGAGTTAATATGATGACACTGCCTTCATTTAGTAATTTATTTTCCAAAATGTGATATAAGCAAATGTTGTAGAAATGATTTTATATTTGCTGTAATACTGAACTCCTATATTTAGTCACAAGCCATGAAGTTGCCAACAAAACAGATAGAAATTAATGAAGCTGTAGAAGTAGATGAAGGCTAGACTGTGAAAGCAAACAGAATCTGTGCTATTGCTAAAGCAATTAAAAACTAAAAAGACTTCTGCTTAAAAAAAAAAAAAAAAAAAAAAAAAACAAAAACCCCACCCTGCAATTTCTTTCAGCAAGTCCCCCAAACACATACTGATATTTAAATTCAGAATCCAACAACTATAAGTAAGCAAATGTTTCAGTTATTTCAACAACTTCAATCAAATAAAATCCCCAAAAGACAATTTTAGGACCATAGCTCTAGTATTGTATTAGTAATCCCATCCATCTTTCATGGAAGATCTACTCTTTTACTACTGTTATCATTCATTTAATCTGAATTAACATAAGCATTGCAGACCTACCCAGAAATCAAAATCATTGCTTTCCAAGATGTACAAACGTACTTTTAATTTGACTGTAGAGAATTACAGAATAATTCCCTTCATCCATTTGGCTATGGACATGAAACCTAGTAAGACAAGAGATCTATGGCTTTAAAGGTTGGTTTGAGGGCATCAGTTGGTTTGATGGCAAAGGAAGTGTTGTAGATTGGTTTTTACATTTTGAGTTTACTGCTCTATTTGAAGGATCTTGTTCTGAGCCTGTAATCGTGCCTGAACAGTCCTGTTTCTTACAATAGTTTAAATCAGTTGCCTTAGAAGCACCAAGGGTGTATTGGTAATAAACACATAGTCAGCTTGGAATCAGAACTGTAGCATTTAATACACCACAGTTTTAATAGTTTCAGGGTGATCAGCTTCTAAATTGAAAAAAAAAAAAAAGTATTAGATTTAACAGTAGATCTCCTCAGACTCCATTCTTCTTTGCATTTCCAGATGAGGATTGAAAGCCAAATACTATTTAATTCATTGGGTATACTGAGGAATGTTTTGGTAATTTGTCATGATAGTGATGTTGCTTCACTGTAATTTTTTGAAGTCAGAATCAAGTGAAATTCTTTCAACTACAAAAAATGTGATGTCCAACCATTTAATGTTTCAAATATCATCAAAAGGGCACTTCTAAAAATGCATCCTGTAAAAGCAGCTTCTGCCTTCAAACATAGTCTGAAATCCTTCCAAAACCTTCTATCTAATAATATTTATACACTTTGTGGAAAAAAAAAATTAGTTGCCTTTCAGAAAATTAGTATCAATTTAATTGACAGACCTCATCTTGGTGCTGGTAGTCACTGCACACAGGACTTCTTATATGTTCATTGTGCATTTCTTTCTGATAAATTTGTAAGTCACTGTTTCACTAAACCACATCAAAGTCATCTTTTGGTTTGTCAACAGCTTGCTTCCCATCTCTGCCTACCCTCCAACAAAGCACACATAACATTCTTAGAAGAGTGTGAGAAAAAATACTTCGATGTGATTCAATTACTGAAAATCTATATTCTAAAAGATTCCCAAAGCTAGGGAAATTTGGGTATAACTAATTAGTGTTTTGCATATTTATGATAGAAGAGCTCATTACAGAGCTTACATTATAAATTGTTGTTTATGTACTTTTTCCTTAACACTCTGAAGTCACTTAATATCATTCATTGAAACTCCTTTTGAAGCTCACTAAACTCTATGCCTCAGAAGGATTTTTGTATCCCATTATATTGTATCACAATATTTCCAAGTCATAATATTCTTCACCATATTCTTTACCATTAAGGGCACAACTTGCAAACACGTATACATGCATCTTTACATTCAACTCATCTGATTACTGAGCTGAACACTACCATTGACTGGGGCTACATATGAGCTACACTGTAGAACAACACTTTTCTGGAATGGATACCGACTTTAAACAGCCCCTGAATCAAGCAGGACATCTTAACTATGGGTCTTAAAGAGGAAGATGAGCTATTTTCCAGAGGTCTATGCTTTCCCGAAATCTTAGTGCTGCCAATCAACTGTCTCTACAGAGTTTCTGTCTATCACCTTATGGAGGGTCAGCTACAGCCCCACGGTGATGTTTGGCACTTGCTGCTCTCTGCTCTTGCTCAACAGCTGCTCTTGTACCTGACAGTGGTTCCTAACAACATCAAGCAAAAGCTTCCATCATCATTCATTTTACTTAGTTGCAATCTATGTGGTTTCATTCATTGGATTTTCTCTTTCTGCATATACAGGAGCTCCAGGAATTGGGTATCATTATTCTAAGAATTAACAGCCAGTAACTATTGCCTTTTTTTCCGTTTACTGATGATTTAAGATAAACTTATACACTTACTGATGATTTAAAATAAACTTAGCATGTCTCCTTTACTCACAGAACTGAACAGGTAGCATATAAGAAAAAGGTTATGTAGAAAAAACAGGCTCATGTTCTTCTTTGGCAAATACCACTTAGTATTCGAGACAACCCATTTTGCTGCTTCCTCTCCTTTACATGCAACTTAGATGATCAACAAATCAAGAAGCAGAGAAGCCTGCAGCACTGCTATTTAAATCAGCATTTAAATTTAGAAAAAAAACCCCAACCCTTTACTACCTATTCTTCCAACGTAATTTTTAAATATGATTATTAAATATATATAAGACTGTGAAGAAAATATAGTAAATGCCATCCATTTAGGCAGACAACAAATCAAGGATCTTACTTTTCCTACATTACCTGGTGTTTCTCTCTGTCAGTACTCTCCTTAATGAGAGCAGCATTAATCACTTGTTACTTGAACTGGACTTAGGTATTTTCAATCCATTTGCACTCAAGGAAACCTTTCAGGAGATAAGTTCTCAAAAGATGAAATAATTAAAAATTTTGTTAGCTGTTGCTTCCCCTGTCCACTGAAAATTCCACCAAATTATGCTTTTTAAGACCTAGATATAGAAAGGTCTCTAGCTCCCCTTTGAAGATTTTGCTGTTCAAAATGATAAATGATAATACATAAATATTTATCTATAGTATTAATAAATAACCCAAATTTGCCCAAGTCTTATCATACCACATGCTATACAAACACATCTGGGAGTTTGATCATGTAGAGTCGAAAATCAGTTATGAAAACAAAACGAAAGAAGAGAAGAACAAGAAATAAAATATCAGGGAAGCTAAGTAGATCAGGATAATGGCCATGTACATTAACTGAATTTTGGTTCCAAGTATGTATAATAAATGAAGAATTATTAAAAAGTGGTTATTGTTAAAATGTATATAAAAGTATTCCAAATAGTTTTGGCTTTTTTTAATAAAACAAATAAACTGATTGTACAGAACAGATAAAATATCAGTTGTTGGAGATATTTTATCCAAACAATACTGAGGCTTGACTCAGTCTGTAGAGGTGTCCTTCTGAGTTAAGGTCAAGGGGACAACTCCCTGTGTAGGAAAAGCTGAGGAAACCTCTGGATTTCTGGAAAATGTCAGTGAAGAAGAAACGGAGAAGTGGTACTTAACAGGTCGTCTAATCTAAAGGAGGCATCACTGACAGAAACTGGCATAAAGATAAAGCAATGTGTTGATAGTAAAACAAGGTCTGAGACTCAGGTGAGGAGTTTCTCAGCTGAAATCTCTGACATTTGTACCCCTGCTATAATACTTTCTTGGCCTGGCAGGTGTGGAAATTCAACTCACTGCTAGAATGTTAAAGAACTTATCCATAAAATGGGAATATTTTCAATGTCAGGATGGAGCTCTATGCATGAAAAGATTCATATAAGTGCTAAGTGCTGTCATTGTTATTACATTCAGTGAATATAGAAGACTTTAAATGTATTAACTTTTCTAGCACAGAACATCACCCATTCTTTCTGAAGCCAGAAAAGAAAATATAAAATGAGTGTAGTTATTGAAAGAAATTGTCTGGTTTTAAGTTCTGATGCTTATTTTTTTGTGTCTAGAAAAAGTAAACAACCATTAATAGCAGGAATTTTATGATCCATGACATTTTATAATATGCAACAACCTATAAAGTATATGAAAAACAGTTTTACTTCATGTAAACTTGTTTTTTGTAAGAAAATTATTTAATTTGAAAGATGCTTTGAGAGTAATCAGAAAGCAGTGCATAAAAAAGGTGTCTGGTTTGGAACAATGAATAGAGAAATGAAGTCAATTTTTAAAATATAATGTAATAAGGAAGTAACTACTAAGTCAATCCTACTACATCAGCCAGTGGGATCAAATGAAATGGATGTCTATTTGTCCTTCTCAGAAGGGGAAGCACTTGCTCTCCAAGGAAGACCACATCCTAATGGAATTTAAGTGGTGGTCTGTTATCTCTCTGTGAAACCGGTCATCTGGAATTAGGTAAGATTTTTTACAGGAATGTACTTTCATTTTTAGGCCATCTTGCATAATTTGAAGATAATTATTAAGACTGCGATCAAGACTTACATCTTTGGATGTAGAAACTTTTAGATACTTATCTTCGAATTTTTGATTTTTAAAAGGTATCATTTATGTCCTGTCTTGTGCCTAGAATTCAAACTTTACTGTCCACTCAATGGACAGCAGAAGTTTCACACACAATATTCCTTTCATCCAAGAACAGCAATCATTCATTTGTCCTAGCAACATCACATTTTCAGACATGATGAGCATTGTCTCTTCATGTAACCATTTATCTTGAAAATCTTAATTTCATTGAGAAAAATAAAAGTCAGAATTTTCTTTCATATATTTAAAACTTTAATTACAGAAGGATTGCTACTGATACTGCCCAACACATTAAAATACTTTCTCTGAACAGAACTGTCACTAATACAGTATTTAAATTTACAAAGTGATTTCCACATGAATGGGATTGTTCCAGGCTGAAAACAACATTTTTAATACCATAAACAAACAAGAGACGAATGCACAAAATGAACTGTTTAACAGAGGTTTATGTACCCCTTGTGCATTGTATTTGGAAATGAAGTCCTTAAACTCAGAAGCAGGGGATTCTCTGTGGATTAGAAGAGAGACACATGGTCCTTTCAGCAGCATCCTTTTATTCAAAATTTGGCACTAACACCCTGTTTGCTTCAGCAAATGACTTCATGCTTTGTCCTTTTAATCCAATTTCCACCATAATATAGACTGAAGTGTTGTGAAAATACTGGAAGGGGATGCCTAGAAATTTATTGCATTAGAAATCTAATCCAGGTGCTAATCCAATCCCACACAGCACGTTTTTCATTAACTGAGATGTTTAACCCACAGATGGCTTTATACAAACCAGCATTCTGCACTAGCTATGACTGAAAATAATTCTCACACATGAAGACATGACTCAACAAGGCAGGTAAGAGGCTAAGTCTGACAAGAAGAGGAACAGTCACTCTACAGAAAGCTACAATAATTGATTGTAACACTCATCCCAAGTTGAATAGCTCAGATTTGTAGGTTATTACAGCATTAGGTACTTAGCTGGTGCAGCCCAGGAGAGTATAAGCCCTGCTATTCAGCAAGAGCTTTGTCATTAGGTACTGTCTCCTCTCAGGTGAAAGCACCACATGTACCTTAAACAGCCACGTCACAGCAGGCAGGAGACCATTCAGAAAAATCTTATTCAGAGTTCACCATCACAGAAAACAATAATTTCCTAGGCAATGAACATTGCTACTTTTGTCTTTTATTTTTTGAACTGATTCTTTCCTGAAAAGGACAGACAATTGCAGATGCCAGCAGCTTGCCCTGTATGTGTCCTGGCCAGAAAACCAGCATTCCCATGTTCTCCCTGTAGAAGGCCTGGGTCCACTTGCGTCTCAGAGACAACACAAGGCTGCTGCTCATTGCTTGTGATTATGATGTCAGACTTTGATTAACCAAGGATTTAAATTAAATCCAACAGTCTTTAGAAAACTTAAACATGGAACCATACCACTAAGATACTCCCATCACAACAGTGCCACATACCTTTTTATCCTAGCCAGACAAATCTATATTCATAGATATGTTTATGTTTAACATGTCTTGAGCAGGAGAAAGAAAATGGTGGACATCCATATTAAAAATTTCTACCATTTGCGAAGCAAACATTTTCTTAATGTAGTTTTTTCAAATTTGTCAGTTTTACACTCTTCTTCACAGAAAGGTAAATTAGTTCCATAATAATTTCTATAATTTTTCACAAGGTATAAGGTTTTGTCTATAAAGGATATTTTGAAGTTAGGCTGGTAGAAGGAAAAAATGTGCAGTAGGGAGGAAGAATACCCAAAAACCCAGAAAATACATTCCCTGGCAATATTCTTTCCAATAAGGCTTGAACTGCATTTTTCCTGCACTGGGTCTCAGTAATAAGCCAGCCTTCTTGCTTATTGAAAAAGATTTGTATTCCTGGCCTATGTAAAAATACAGGCTGTATTTGTGATTCTCTTTTTCCTGTTGCTTCTCTGAGTAACTGAGGTGACAGCTAAGATTTTTATTTTGTCTGAATAGTTCATTAAATGCAACACAGCCCTCCCCTACTCTTTGGGTAAAGTCCCAAACACATTTTTTCATTTTCAAGGTCTTATCCACTTTTACAGAGAACAAAAGAGAATTTTCTCCATGCCCAATTGGTTGTTTTGAGCTGATAACTAGACAAAAGCTGATGAAAATAACATATCTCAATGTTGCTCCACTTTCCTCCCACAAACTGCTTTCTTAATATGTCTAGAACTTCATACTTGGGTGTATGTTTCACCGCCTTTGGGCTTGTTTCCTTCTAGCTTTCACCACCTACTTCACAGAACTATCATCTTTTAACCAGGAAAGTTCCTGGAGATCTTAAAATTGCTGGATGATGCTTAAAATCTTACTATAGTTTCCTTTAGATACAAGCTCTTCTTTCTTTCTTTGTTGCTGTTCTTCATGTACTTCCTTAAAAGAACATCTACTCTTGGTACAAGAATAAGGTAGACATACCAGCTTTCCACTTATAGGTATGTTCAAGGTGGGGGACTGAGTAGATTTTCCTAGAAAGGAAATTTCTGGCAGTTGTTTTGATTTTTTAAGATTCTTAGTTGTAATTTTTCTTCTGTTTTTCCATTTAAGAGTATTAAAGTGAAGAAAGTGAAACAGGCACCAGTCTCTCTCTCTAAAGAGCTAAAATGTGTTCTGGGACTATGTTGCAACCAGACAACCAGCACCCACATGGGCACAGTGACATATTTTTGTTATCACTTTTAGAAGCCAGATATTAAAATATCTTAGAGCTCCCATCATATTAGTGTTTCATCACTCAGAAAAATTTTTAGATTCCATAGGAGTAACACCTATAGCCAAGACATATGCCATGAGATATGTAGCAAAGGGATTTCCATGAGATGTGCCACATCCAGCCCCTCTGATCACTGAGGATTAGCTGGAAAGCAAGGGTGTGCATTTTCTGCCAAATTACTGTACTCTTAATGCAACAGATTCTAACAGTGATAACAGCAGCTTTTGTCTCAAGTGTTAGAGGTTTTCTCAGGAGTGCAGCAGGTTGTGATCATATTTATATCAACTGAGATACTTTTTCTAACCAACTTCTATACATAAAATCATCCTGCTTTCACCACGCCAGATGCATGTGCCTCACTAATGCAAAAATATTAAATGCATAATTGAATTTCATTTCCTTAGGGCATATGATTTCATAACCCATGGCAGGAAAGGATGAGAACAGTCAATTAACAACAAAATGCCTGTCCAAACAAATGATAGGCCAGATCTCCTCAAAAGCTTCTTTGTGCTTTCTAGACTAATGTTTATGAACCAGTGATCTATCAAGCCCTTCAAAACCAAGCAGTAGATACTCTGCAATTAACGATTTTTTTCAGAGGTACTGTTTCAGAGGTACTGCTTAAGAAATTTTCAGTTCAGAAAGCCCTAGGTGCATCTCTTCTGATTGTGACAATGAAATACCATTTTCAAATGCAAGACTGGCTGACTTGCTGAAATTTCTAAGCCACGCACTTACAGCTAACTGAATTGCCATCGTGAAAAGACCAATGTGACCTCACTTCTGACAAGTGACAGCCTTCCTTAAGGAAGTTATTTGGTGCTAGAAGATGTGAAGTGAGCTCCCCTGAAAACATTCTGAAGATGTGAATTCTCATGCTGGAATACAGAAGCTGCCACCAGTCAATCAAAATTTAACAGATTTTATGATTCTGGAGTTTGCTTGCCTCAGAAGCATCGATGTATGTTTGAAAAGAGTGAGGTACTAGGAGTCAGCCTGCTTGCTCCATCTGCCATGAAGACATCATACTTGTTCTGCAAAGTAGACAGGATCCCATGGTGCTGGAAGGGGTGAAGACAACCAGTACTCTCAGTACTTTCATTTCAAAGCACAAAAAAAAATGTTGTGAAATCAATTCATCTGATGTCTGAAAATACTGAGTTTACCACAATGAGAAAAGCCTCTGCTATGTGCAACTATACATACTAATAGCCGGATGCAGCTTTTCTCTGATGAACTTTTCCTATACTATCTAGAAGCCAATATTTTGAAAGATGCACTGCAATTGCAAAATTGCCAGCATGGATCTTTGTAGCCAAAAGCCAAATGGATGGCTTTATGCTGGCCTAAAAAAGTGCCTGATTTCCAAGAGTAGGATCCCACACTTCAATACAGACACACCCTCATATGCATCTCCTTTATTCCGAACCAGAAAGCAGTGGAACCTACCAGTTAAAGCAGGTTCTTATCCTGTATGTAGGCAGCTGTTTGGATTGAAGTACTGTGTTATTCTGAGCTCTCTGACATAGCTGACCAGAGTTCAGTTTACATAAAAAGCATAATGTTAAAAAAGCTCCCTAAAACCTGAACAAAGCATAACCAAAGGTAATCAGTGAATTTCTATGCAGTCAGATATAGAACAACTGATAATTTCAATTATGGTGACTCAAATTCTTCTTTCCTTTGAACTCTCTGAAAATTTGGACTTTTGCTTTCACAAGATGCATCTGATGGACAGTAGAAGGAATGCCTAGAACATAACTCATCATCCTTATGTTCCACATTGATTTTAGGATGCAACAATGCAAAAATTTCCTAATACATATGCTACAAACATTCTGGCAGGAACAGCTGGCAAGCTGTTTTACAGAGTGCCCATCCAAGAGGAAATTGATCTCTGTCTGCAGATAATCACAAAAGGTAAAGATTTGGAGTCTGTAGGAACTGAAAATGTTTACAAAAAGAATTAAAATTGAAACTGCAAGTTTTTTTCAAGCTATTGATCATGCAGTATTAAACAAGCTTTACTGACTTATCATAGCAATTACTTTTTGTTTCACATTAATGACATTCTTATCATGCCTGAGATGCTAATGCAATTTGACAATAGCAAATACTGTAAGATCACTTAGCTTATCCATGCCACTTGTGGGGACAAACTCACAGCCTTACATTAATGACCTTCCAAACATACTAATTGCTTCTAAAATGGTCTGCTTCTGTGATTTTGTCATAGAAAGATTCATTCTCACATTGTCCTTTAATACCTGATTTCTAAAGAAAACAATTATCACATTTCTAGGTGGCAGTTCAAAACCAAAACACTGGGTATACCCCATAAAATTATATTTTGATGCTTCTTATTAAATACATGACCTTACTAAATCTCCCAGCTTATTTCATCATCAATGTGATGTGATACTAATTAGTGATAAAAGTTAAATTTATTGCTAGAAGAAAACATTTGGGATTTCAAAGTAAAATTCTCACATACATCAGAAACAATAAGACTTTATTTCAGCTTTCTGCTTGTTTGCAAAAAGCTGTGATGATGCCTTGAGTCTTCTGTGATGGGACTGGCTCCAAGAAAAGCAATGTCACTTCTGACCAGGTACCTTGGAGAGCACCTGTCAGAAGACTGCAAAGATGAGGCTGGAATTAAGGAGGTAGTATCCATAGACATGTGAGGTGCTGCTGCAGGACTTGGGAAAAGAGCATGCACAAAGAAAGCACAAAACTTAACCACTCACCCTTCAATAGATTACAGAAATGTGGAATAAGACACTAAAGTACTACAAATCAAATGGGTTTAAAACAATAATGAAGGGACAGCTGTAAGTTCTGCAAAACGGATGAAAGGTTTCATCACATACTTTTCTATTATCATTTCCTTACAAATAGTACCAACACTTCCTTGCATTTTCTTGCAAAAGAAGCCAGAAGCAGAGCTGAAAATGTGATGAGATACCATAATATTTATATGAACTGTAGTATTTGTGTATAAAATGCTTCATTGCAACTGTATTTTGAATTCTAAATATTATATTCTTATTAACCCAATTACTTTGCTTTGTATATATTTAAACATAATTATATACTGTGATATGTACCTCTCCTATACAACATTTACTGCTAAGGTAAATTCTAACTAGATTAAGGCTTCATCCAAATACACTCAGTATATACATATTTATTTTTTTTCCCAGACTACATTACAATTGTACAAAACAGTAAAGTGCTAGATATATCTTAAGTTTTCTGTAAGAATAAAATGGGTGCCTTTAAATTGACACTAAACACGTGTCACAGTTTTCTAATGTCTTCTAAACAAAATATTTGTAGGATTAGTAGGAAGTTTACTGCAAGCTTGTTTTAACTTTGACTTGACCTTCACTTTTTTTGTATTAAGAAGGGTTTTTGTATTCATACATATATTCCTATTGAAGACAGGGTTAAACTTGTCTGAAGCATTTTAATGAAATACTGAAGACCTCCTTTAATTTATGGCATATATATTTTCAAGAAGGAAAATGCTGATATTATCTTGGTTATAAGCTTGCTGCTGAAATGATTTAGATATTCTTTTCCTTTCACACAGTATCAGTATAAAGCTTTTCTTTGCATGCAATGAATTATAGTTGACACTTCAAACCTATTCTATCAGTATCTTCTAGTTCAGAAAAATGAGAAAACGTAAATATTTATTCTATGTATACAGAAAATACACTGGACTCTGATAAAAATGATCCATTATGGAGTGATGAATAACTGTTACATGTGTCACACTTAGTAAAGGGCAAAAAAATTTGCCACTTTTTAATATGAGGATTTGAGGTTATTGTGCAAATAAAAATGCAGTCATTTTATCATAGTGAGCTGGTAAGTGTTTAGGCCCAGTGATTTTTGATGACATTCACTTCATGACTCTATGGATGATGAAGCCGCTTGATGCAGATTCTTGGTCTGATTTAATAAAGCCTATTAATGATGTGCTTTAACAGTAGAAAGATATTTATGCAAACAACCTTCTATTTTCCTGGTTGATATGTGCAATACCACTCTAGCTTAAGCTTAAGTTTACCAATTAATAAGACGAGGAATTCATTTGTTCCGTTCTGTTCACTGTCTTTAATCTTCTATTGCTTCTATTGCTAACTTAAGTTTCTACATTATATAGAAAAGTAGAGGCTATTATAAGCTGCTCAGTAATAAACACTGTAGGAAAAGAATGTAAATTTTCCAAATATTTAAAACAATATTATCAGTCATTATAAAACAATTATAATCAGTCTTTCCTTAAAAAAAAAATAGATTTCTCCTATTAAGTGCAAACTCTAGCCAAAATGCAGTAAAAAGAACTAAAACATTATTTATTTTTTTTTAATCCACAATGTCTGGTTTTATACTAGAAATGAAAGCTTTTTTTTTTTTCTTTTTTTTTAATTCAGTGATTTAAAACCATATAGCCCCGACTGCAACACTGAAATGCATTCATGATACAAATTATGGACCTAAAAACAAAGTTCTTAGGGTAAGGTTGCCACAAGAAAAGTATATTTAATTGCACAGAATTATTTTCTAATTTGTGTTATGGGATCTTCACAGACCATAACACCGAGACCCTGTGCTTATTAAATTCAATACATATTGATTAAAAGGAAAATAAAGTAGCATTAGTTCAGTAAATAAAAAATAAGGAAGTTGCAAAAAATAAGGAAGTTGCAAAGCTATAATACTCTGGAAAATTGGCTAAGACATTTTCTCAAAGTGCTATGTTTGTATTAAACAGTTAACTAGAAATCACAATAGTGCCAAGCACTTTATAGATGCAAACTTAGCTGAAAACAAAATCCAACCTGGAACCACAGCACATCTGCAATAATGATCTGAAAAGCTTAATTTTTGGCACTATTTTTTGGCTTCATCACTACATTGGCAGGTTGTGACATAAAGAAATAAGGAGCTACAATGGATAGCAGCAAATATTTCTCTAGTCCAGTTTCTTACCACATACAATGGCCCCCAGAGAAGACTGCAAGATGAAGGCATGAACAAATCAAATTTACCCATATTACTTCCCAAAATTAACTATTATTATACACAAGTACTTTAGAGATAAAAAAAATCCATCTGAAACACTTAGTATCATATGAAGAATTTAGAAAACATAGGCTTTAGGAATAGTATTTTAAAGAACCACCAAGCTCTTCCACCTTTTTATCTTAGATAAAATAATTGAAACAAATGTTGGTTTCAAATTTTCTCTGAACTTTTAGTACTTTTGCATGAGGTCTTGAGGCAGGGATGGAGGGATCAAATGTATTTCATTCCATGGCATAAGAGAGATCTTGGTGGCATGCTTGTGGTGAAGGAAGTTTTCTCTACTTCATCTTTCCTACTGTAATGGGGAATGGAATTTTTTTTTAAGGCTTTAATGTGCTTCCCCTTTTTGAATATCTTGGTGCCTCTGCAGACACTAAAAGCTTTCTCAAGTAACACCATGACTTCAAAATTGGGTTATTTTTGCTCTACTGCTTATCAGGCTACAATATGAAAAATGGTGACTTTAGGATTATCTACTCACTGAATAAAACCACCATCTTTGCCTCGATTCCCATTTCAAATATCACCCTTGAAACTACAAAAAGACTATTAAACCAAACAACATTTTGCAGAAAAAAAATCTAAAAGTTTGCACAGCATGCACACGCACAGAAATTATATTCTGTGGGTGAATCCATTTTTAAATGCTGACTTACTGAGATTTTTTTTCCCAGAGCTAAATATATAAATAAAGACTGTCAAAAAATGAGAATAAAAATAAGCATCTAAAATGCCTTAAAAACCTCTGCTCTTTTCCTTATGCTTTCTTCATGCATTTAGTATCTTGTCTTCCATTTTGAGCATTTTATGTCCCAGATTCAGAGACATATTAGAACAACTACATCTTTATTTTGACTAATTTTTTACACTGCTGTAATGGGTATTTTCTAAAGGCCTTGTCTAAACTCTGGACATTTATTTTCATAATATCCATGTGACCCTATGTGACCAACACTGGATTAACTGAGTTTACCTATAGTGCCTGTAAGCAGTAGACAAAAAGTCTGAAAATTTGGGGGAAACTGTAGTCAAGTACAATCAAAAGATAGGAAAACATACAGGGAATGAATGATTCTATTGTCAGTTGTACAGATTTAAGGCAACTTTTTCCACTGGCAGCTCATTTTGGAATTTTGACTATAAGTCCCAAATATTAGAAGCTATCGCTTGAATTTTTTTCTGCTTTCAGATAGAATTCTCAGGTTAGAATCCTAGATTTGAACTCTGAATCATGGAATTATGGAATCATTTAAGTGGAAAAAATCTCTAAGATCCCTGAGCCCAACCATTACCCTGCCAATGCCAAGTTCACCAGTAAACCATGTCCCTAAATGCAAGAACTACAAGTCTTTTAAATATCTCCAGGGATGGTGAGTCAATTATTTCCCTGAGGAGCATTTCTTTCAATAGATTGTTCCTAACATCCTATCTAAACCTCCCCTGGCACAACTTGAGGCAACTTCTGGTCTTGTTACCTGGGAGAAGAGACCGACCCCCACCTCGGTGCAGCCTCCTTTCAGGTCGGTGTGGAGGGTCCCCTCAAGCTTCCTTTTTTCCAGACTAAACATCCCCAACTCCTTTCCTGCTCCTCACAAGACTTGTGCTCCAGACCCTTCCCAATTCCACTGCCTTCTCTGGCAGTGTCCTTCAGTGGCCTTCTTGTAGTAAAAGGCCCAAAACTGGACACAGGATTCGAGGTGTGGCCTCACCAGTGTCAAGTACAAGGGGGTGATCACTCTCCTGGTCCTGCTGGCCTAAGCAACCCTGCTACAATCCAGGATGTCACTGGCCTTCTTAGCCACCTGGACACTCTGTTGGCTCATGTTCAACTGCTGTCACCAGCACTCTGAGACTCTTTTTCGCTGGGCAGTTTTCCAGGCTCTCTGCACCCAGCCTGTACATTGCATTGGGCTGTTGAGCAGGACACACATGGTTCCCTGAACTTTGATGAATCCAACTCAACGCTGGTAGTTTTCCAACAAGCAAAGTGTGGATATGCCTCTGTTCTCTAATAGTCTGAAAAGATTTCTCCAGGTAACTATCACAAAAGAAACTTCACAAGGATACAAGCAGACGCATCACCACTTTGTATGAATTCCAGTCCTTGTGGTTCTTGATACCAAATAGGAGTCCAAATTTTGTGTAACTGATCACCTTATAGGCAAAAGTTGATCCTAATTTGCAGAAACAAGCAGGATTTTCATTAGTTACAACATTAGCTCTCAGTTTCAGTCTATCTCCTGAACAACCCAAATACGACAAGCCTACTCTTGAGGGGTAAACTGAGAATACAGCTGTAAAATGGGAAAAAGTGCTTCTTTTGAATGGATAAGTTCAGAAGAACGGCCTAATTCAGCAAATCCAGAAATACTATTTGTGAGTATTTTGAAGATTATTTATTTTTTCCAGAGCACCCAAATGACAATGCAACCTCAGTGTCAGCCCTGTACCATTGAACTGCATGCTGACACTGAAGGAGCTCATGGTCCACGGCTGTGCGTGTCCTTCACCCCTCCCATGGGTATCATTCCACGGTCTGCCAGAGTAGCCCACTGACCCAGCTCACTCAACTGCTGGTCCAACAAGAGCAGCAGGCAGTCTGTGAACACAGACTGCCCTTTCAGCAGCAGTGTGGGCTTGGTCTGGTGGCCACAGAATTGCAGAGCACCTCCAGACCCCATCTCAGCCATCCCCCTAGGTTAAAGCCTCTTCCAGGTGCCCTGAGGAGTCCTCTGCAAGTATCTTCCTTGGTAAACACTGGCAGAACCTATGGAGTTTTAGGCAAATAGCTTTAGCCAGCTAAGTCATGCAGTAGGCATATCTTCACTGTGCATTTGCAGAACTACAGAATAATACAAAGCAGTCATTATGAGAGGACACAGAAGTATCTTAAGTGACAGGTGTGTGCTATTTTCCTGTGATGATTCCAACCATTTAAATAAGAATCTCACCAAAGTAAAACACCCTAGGACAAGATAATGGAAAACCAGCTTTACAAAGATACTGCTCCTCATCACAGTCTAAGTCTCTCTAAATTTAACTGTATTTTCAGGAACACCTTCAGTTTCTAATTAAAACAAAGACCATAGCTACAGCACAAAATATGTAGTTCTGGGTATTCCAGGTCATCTAGAGATTTTGGGAGACTATAATAGCTATGTAGCAATACCTAAAAATTAAAACATAATTAAAGGAAAATTGTTCACTTAAGAAGGATTTAGGAGGTCGATGACAGCTATTAAAGATAATAGTATGTGTTAACCTACTTGATAGTCTTTAGAAAATACATGCTTGAAGTTAATATAAATTTAGTTTTTAAATACTGTTAATTGATGTAGATTACTGTATATAAGACTACCACAAAAATACACTAATAGCAAAAATATGTACTCTAACAAATGACAAATCACTGATCCTACCATGCTGAAATATTTAGGCAGTATGAATTCTTCAGTGTCTAAATATTCCATTTAACAGTGAGAGAAATGTAAAGTAACAATAGTTTGGCAAAGCAGCATGGGGACACTATTGGGATTGCACTGCAGTTTAGAGATAACCCTGAAGCAACTGGGTAGGGAAAATCTATATAACCTACATTATTAATGACTACTGACTGACCTCTGCTTATCTTCACTACCTTAAGGATGACATTGGAATCTTTGACTCTATTCAAGCTTCATTATCTCAAATCTAGCCTGCAATAGCTTAAAACGGTTCTGATGATATTTTCAACCTATCATATTAAAATAGGAAATTTCTGGTATTATGTATCATCTACAAAAAGGATCACTTGCTTTGTTCATGTAGTGCAGTGTGAGCCCTAATATTCACACTGTATGCAATGACCAAAGAATGCATTAGCATAATTTTTCACTTAAATATTACAGGTAAGAGAGAAGACAACAAATCCCTTAGCAAAGAAACAAAAAATAGAACATGAAGAGTGTGCCCATAATATATTGAAGAAAGAAGCTACACTTATTTTCCTCCAGGAGAGAACTTCCATTTATATCACACGGGACACAAGGAAATGACAACAGTGGCTTACATGACATAGCACCGTGCCACATCACGGATATCTCAAAGCAACACAGTCAAAGCTGACCAGACAGTGCACACAGGTACACTGAAGCTCATTGACATCAGTACAACCATCAAAATCCTCTGCAGGTGAAACAGCCCTAAACCTGAACTTCTTGCTATTTTCCCTCCTAAAGCTCACTTAATTCTAATTTTCCAATCAATTTTCCACTCTCTTACTTTATTAAAAAAAAAATAGGATTTAAAGCACATCATTGAAGCTGAAAACAAACCTGTTCTTTCCTCTTAGACTATAACAACTTGTTTAATGCTCCATAACATTTTAAAGGGGACAAATACAACAACATGCTAATTTCAAATTGAATTTACAAAAATTAAATGTTTTTCTTCATAGCAAGGTGTTAAAGAAAAGCAACATGTCTCATAAAATGTACAGGAGCTATAATTTAATTGCTTCTTCCTATCCTATCAATTTTAAAAATTGTTTCAGATTTTTTTCCTAAATAAAAAAGAATCAAGCATTGTTTAAGGATTTTTTTTTCTCTGTAGAAATGCAATTCCAACTTATCTGTCTTCAGAATATGAATATGAATTTGTACACAAGTGATCCTAAATGCCACTGCCTTCCTGCTTTCAATGCTGCTATTTTTCCAGAGAATATATCCACAGATCAATGACCCTTTCATGTAATCTGGAAATGCCAAAGAATAATACCTCAGGGAAAATACTGTTTTCATTTGAGTTAAAATATTCATTTTTACAACAGAAAGAAAGTAGAAATCCTAAAATCTTCGAGAATGCCATCCAGAAAATGTATAGACCTGGCAAATTAAAAAAAAAAAAAAAAAAAAAAAAAAAAAAAAAAAAAAAAAGAAGGAACAGAGAACTAATAATTGTTCACTGAAAATAATTTCAAACTAAAGCCACGGTAATATTAATGAATCTCACAGATTAATAATCTGCTCATTTGGCAGCATTCACTGTAGCACATTTTTGCATGTTTGGCCATTTTTTCCTTACTGTTTATTAATTGCAGCTACTTGGAATTGATGATCTCCAGGGTACTTATCAGTGCTTATCAAGACTGATGAATGCATCCCAGATGTTGGAGTCATGTGGAGGGTCTATCTATGAACAGGATCTGTGCTGAAACCCTGAATGTTTTCCTGCAGTGAACTTGCATCCTGACAACAGAAATGCAGCTGACAGAGTAAAGTCGAAGAGTGTCTCTCCCTTCCCCTCTATCACTGCATGAGAAAGACATTCTTATGCTGATGTGTGAGTATGTACACACGATGGGGTACTGCTTGCTGCCCTGAGGGGTCTTTCAATCCTTTCCTCTACCCCAAAGGAGACTTCGGTATCAGATTATAATATTGAATGAACCTTGATGGTGTGCTTTTCTCTGTAGTCCATGTGTCGACAGGATTTCTGAATTCAATTTATTGGGTATTGGGGGGAAAACCTCACAACAATTATTTTCTAATTTTTTTCCACACTTTTAAAATTTCTTTTAGAAACAGGGATGAATATCAGGCAATAAAGGAGAAAACTGCAGGGATTTTAATTTTATCTGCTTTGCTTATTACACAATAGATATTTTCATCATCTATATATAAAGTATCTTTGTGAAACCCTTTAAAATATGATTTCAAACCAATGAATGCCATTTTCTATTTGCCTTTAATTTTCTCTCAATAGTAAGTTCATCAGAGTGTAACAATTAACTAACTTAATTAAGCTAACTTAATTATGTTCTTTCATAGGTCAATATGTAGAGCTACTCAGATTAATAGCAGAGCTTGTAAAGTTAATCTTCTTGTATAATGCAAATGATGCCCAGTCATGTATTAAATACCTTCCTGAGTAACAGATGATATAGGACTAAATGTACTTTAAAGAAGGGCAGGGACTGTGAAAAGGTTAAATAAAGAAAAATGTCTTGGATTTGTGGAAATTTTGAACTGATCTAATTCATTTTTTAAATTAATAATATTCTTCTAAGAGAAACCCTCATTTCATAAGGCCATTTACAGCTTAAATATACATAAATAAATTTTGACTTCAAAAGCAGAACAGCATGACAGCATTTTCCAGCCATCTTGCGACCTTTATATTTAGTTATTAAGAAGATTACATAAAACAGTCATGTGAAGAGATTAGAGGGAAAATATGAATTACTAACTCCAGAGCATTTACATGCTTAGCTGTATTTCCCAGTTTATTTTACGGAGGAACCACTTCAGTAGTCAAAGGTATTATGTTCCTTTTCTCAGTTCATTATTAATTCACTTCTAACACAGTTAGAGTCTAAGGCTCTTTAGGCATGTGGCTTACCACTTTTGTTCTGAAATATTAATGGAAACTACAGTAATAATAATAATTACTTATAGAAGCATAAAAAGTATAATCAAACAAATCTCGAGTGCCAAATGATCTGAAAAGGTGACTCAACTCCCTTGTTTTGATAAATGAGCCTGATGACTGGAAGACACACTCTGGCAAGAAAAGTTGGATTATGGGCCAAATCACCCATAAGTAATTCCACAATATCAGTCTTTTCTACAATGAATCTTAGGTCCAGAAAATATTTGAGATGCATTTCAATTCCAAGTCTGTAATCTGCTGCAACTCTTCTGGTGTCAGTCAGAGAAAACAAAGAGGAGGAGTGCAATAAATATTATGCAATAAACACCTTAGAGAATGTTTACTGTAAAGGAGCATAATGAAAAGGCCCCAGAAGTATAAAAACCACCACTGCTCAGAAGCTTTAAAACCAGAAAAAAGTACTAAGAAATGCACTGGAGGGATACATTCTATGTCTACCAGGTTATGGATGACATAGATGATCCAGTATGTTTTCTTCTCTTTGTTAAAGTAAGCCATTTAGTGTTTGTGGTGGTTGTTTTGTGGTGTTTTGTCTGCAGATCTCAGTATAGCAGCAGGTTCAGAGTACAAATTAACCTCTGTTCCAAAATCACATTCCAGTACCACTACTGATATAAAGGAGAATTCTTTACCTATCATACAAAATAACTAGTAAGTTATCACTTATGAATTTTCATCAGAAAACAGTCTGAGAGGTACACACAGCATGGATATTTACAATTATTTTTCTGACTGAGGCAGTTGCTCAGAAGTTAAACAAAAAAAAAATTAGTGTTCAACACTAAATATGAGTCCAACTCACCCTATGTCAGTAATTTTTTTTTTAATAGCAATGGGTCAGAAAGAATGCATTTATAGT
Source organism: Sterrhoptilus dennistouni (assembly GCA_013397095.1). Classification (NCBI taxonomy): domain Eukaryota; kingdom Metazoa; phylum Chordata; class Aves; order Passeriformes; family Zosteropidae; genus Sterrhoptilus; species Sterrhoptilus dennistouni. Next base: position 307,963 of record VWZU01006417.1, read on the forward strand.
AACAACTGTCTGACACAAACTTTCTATTAAATGCATACAAGCCAGCAGCTACACAGAATACAGGGAATGTATTGTTAGGCCTATGAAATTTAGAAAAGAATGCACAGGCTTTTCACAAGCACAAGCATAAGAGCTATGCATTTATATATACAGCTAGATATAAAAATATATTTTATCTAATATATTCTTGTGTTCTCTAAGTGCAAATCATCTCTCTACTTCTTAATGGTGCTTATTCTTCATTATGATTATTTTCTGAAATGAATTATGTCAGTGATGGAAATTCAGTTATTTACTAGTCTAATAATAGCAGATAAAAAAATTAGCACATGAGCATTATTACAAACTTTCCCATGGAATTCCTTTCAATTCAATAATTTCAGAACATGTTACATCATACTTTGTTTAAAAAGTAAAAACCTCCATGTAATAAAATACCATAAGGATAGACTGGACTCACTGCTGATGAAGTTTATAGCTTTGTTAAAAAAAAAAAAAATTCCTTTTGTACTAACTTGAAATGCCAAAGGGACTTGTTGGGAAAGGTTTCATCCCAAGATCAAGGAAGGAGAATAAATCAAGAAACAAAAGACAGTATCAGCTGCAAACTGGATTAACAGAAATTAAGCAATACCTCCTTCACTTGAACAGGAAATAATGCAGTCAAAACTGAATTCTATGATCCTTTCAGGATGCTTGTATCTTACTTACAACTAATGGCAGATGATTTAAGTGTGTGACACTTCTTTTTCTATCAAAAACATCATTATACCTTACTGTACATTACTTATGGAAAAATGTCTGTGCTCTATCCAGATAAACTGCAAGCATTGAATGTCTAATGGTTCAGAAACAGGTTAGTGGGTACCTATCTTAATCCTTTTTTAGCCAAGAACCACGACGACTTGCACAGCTTTTATAGTTTGAACACAGCACCCAAAAAGCACCACAGGCACATAAACTATTCATGTTCATATGCTACGAACACATCATTTATATTTTTACCCTGAAGTGCTCCATGCTTTATATGTGCCTTTTTTTTTTCTTTATTTTTTTAGGGGAAAGTAGGGGTTTGCTGGTTGTTGCATTCATTTTTCTATCCAAGAGAAAGGACAGCACAGCTTTTCCTCTGTATCTGCACTCTTCTGGCAATGCAGACACTCAGAAAGATCAGCTCTGTTAGCCTCTAGGCTTACACTATTAAAACATGATTAATTAATTTGCCACAGGATTGGCAAGGAAATTAATACACATAACTCATGTACTTCTATTTTACTTCTAATTAAGCAAGAGAATATGCCTCTTATGAGACTCACATTTAAGGGAACTGTCAAAACTAGTATTTTCTTACTTAGATAACAAACCACTGACACCATAATTCCCCATGGATTAATGTGCTGCTTATGAAAAATGGTATCAAGACAAAGCCACCCATCTTGTTCTTTAAACACATGAAAACGGCAAAGTAAAACTACTTCAGCAACAAATCTTCACTTTCTTCAGCATCTCTGTATATACATCAAAAACCTACTTAAATATATGTACCAAATATTCTGCAACTGCCAGCTGCAAAGTGAAGCTGACCACAAAACCCAGAATAAGGGTCACGAAAGCTGATTGACCAGCCTTTCAACTTTATTGAACAATTGCAGTGTTATTCAAGCAAATGTATTCGTACATTTAAAACATTTTAAAAGCTCTGCATCTTAAGTAATCACAACATCCAGAGAATTTCCTTTCATCCATTCATGGTAAAGAATGTGTAGTAGCAGAGAAAAAAGGGCATACTAACAAAACAGTGATGTAGTTCTGAATTTTGAAAGTCTTGTGGGAACAGAAGTCCTATCTTAAGCATTACTATTGGAGGAAAACTGCTGAAACTATATAAACTGCTTAGAAGGTCTAACAAAATTACACTGAAATTAGGATGACACACATCTATCCTCTTTCAAATTCACTGAATTCTTCTTTTAATGTAACTTTTCAATTTCAATTCCTGAAAAACCCCAAGAAATATATACAATATTAAGATAACAATCACATCCTTATTTTAGGATGAACACAAATTTAAATTATTCAAGCATTCAAATCTATACAACTTAAATTTTATAGAGTCTTGCACAGCTTTTGGAAAGAAACAATAAAGTATCTTTCTAATTTTAAAGTCAGTTCAGTTACTTTATAAGACAGAAGGTTTCTGCAGGTGAAGTATGCTGAAGAATACACTTTCCTGAATCACTGAAAGGTGAAATTCACAGAAAACTCACAGTTTTCTAGATCTAAACACTCAATATGCTAATTATTTCTGGAGTGGCTTTTGTTCTATGCCCCATAGCTGGACACTGTCCTGATCCAACAGACAGTTAAATCTAACTTCAGAGCACCATAAGTGACTAGGAAGAAGGGCAGCAGTAAGGAGTGGATGCCATTCTGCCTTCCTGTTGAGGAGAACTCAAAATTCAACCATCATTTCTATTAGGAGGAATGACTAGACAGGCAAAACAAAACCTTATTTGAGTGATCAAATCCCAAAAATATCATCCTACAGATGACACAAGCAACACAGCATTAGATTCAGACCAGCCTATCTAAGAGGACAACAAACTGTAAGCAGGAAAAAGAAAAGTGCTTTACTCAAACTAATGTGGCAGCTCATGGGATTTTTTCCTTACTTTCTCCTATTAGAAGTTGTGTGTCCTCACAATTGCAAGCCCAAGACACTTTTTGGACACCACTTTCCACAACCTTGTGAAACTTTCTCCACCTTCCTAAAACCCTTTTCTGTTAGCCATCTTGCCTTCTTTTCTCTGTCTCACATTTCTCTTTTCCAGAGCTGTGTTTGAGCTTTTCTTTAAGAACTCTCACCAATACCAATCGTTTGAATTCAGATGAGACATAAATTACACAAATAATGCACCAGTCAATTCCAAATATCAACTTAAGCAGATACTGGAAGATGTACCAGAAGACTTCAAACAAAATTAAAAATGAAAAAGGCATTAGTTGAAGTCAAGCTCTACAAACACTTTCTGGACCTATTTTTTAGGGTGCATTTCACAAGTATTTGTTTATCATGCTGACTTACCCATGAGTAACTTAGATGGGTTGTTTCATGGTGGGTTCTGAATTTGGAAATTCAGCATACTGGTGATCCCCTCTCAAGATTCCCTGCAAATCCAATCACAAAACTCTTTCTGACTCACCTCTCTCTCTTTTTGTACAAACTGCAGTAGATATGATTGGAGAAAGTCTCACTCCCTTATAAACACATGACTGCATATTCAGTAAAACAGCTTTGACATGAACTATTACTGAACTATTTGTAAAATTTGAAAGGTGCATTTCCATCTTTTGATTCTTTGAAGTTTCCTCTCTCCCACAGCTGAGCTGCTTATATTCCACAAAAACAAAATCTGTATACCCATCTTCCTCTTAGTCACCTTTTACTAACTAACCATGTTTCATTCCTCGTTCAACAGCACTCTTCCTCTCTTTTTATTTTTAAACATCATCTGTGCTCTCAATTTTAATTTCTCCAGTGGAGTGAGGTAAGTTGACAAAGCTGAAAATTAAGAGGCAGATCTCATATCCCTCCACAGACTAGAGGTCCCTTTACTACTCAAGAATACATAAAAATATTACTTGAAGCTTGTACTACCCTATTCATCCTCAGTATGCTTAGATGTGGTAACCTGACTTTCTATCTTGGAATACATATGATATACCAAAATAAGTGAATCTACTTGGTCTTATTCCAAGAGACACTCTAAAGAATTCTCCCGGCTTCCTACTCTGGACCTTCCCTCTTCTTCAGACAAAGTGACAAGACTATCAGAGAAATGAAGATATTTATCTAAAGGCTGTACTAAACTAATAAATGGCATTGTATTTCCTATGACTAGCACCTGATACTCTCCTTTGCTGTGAAAAATACAGTCAAAAGAAATCTAACTAAAAAAGCAGCAATTATAACCTGGTACTTGATAAATTTTTAATAGTAATAATACAAACTAAACTGTTTGAATAAGCCAAGATTAAGTGTCAAGGCTGCCACAAAGGAAGTACTTACATCTCATAGGAAAGGTTAATTTAAGGATAAGAACGGTTCTCTGGGAAGATGATTTCCACCATGAAATGAAGTTAGGAGTCTGAATTCTACAGACAACCTCTCCTCCAGCTATAGTCCACTATGACAGGGATGCACAGCAGGGACATAAAACACCTTAAGTCATTGCAACTCTATGGAACTACTTAAGCAACTTTGCTTACAACAACAGCAAGTATGAACTAATGACCACACTACATCACTTTTTTGAAACCAAGAGAACAATGAAAGACCCAATAACAGGAAGAGTCTTTCCTGTGCAGAAGCCAGAAGCTAGACATATTTAAATTTTGTGAAGGATGATAAAAGTTTGTATCTACCTATAATACCTATGTACAGATTCTATTTCTGACTCTTCAGTGTAATAAAGTTAATTTAGCCAGAATCTAACAGGGCTCCTGTTACTGTCATGGCATGAAAGATAGGAACAATAAAAAAAATTCCTAATTACTGACAATAAGAATCAGTATTTAAAAAGTAGCATATATTATGGAATATACTTGTAGGTACCATTAATAAAAGTCCTGAGTTTTACCTTGGTCTTTCATGCTGTTTTTATGGGAGTATAAGACTGAGCTCTAGCTTTAAAAAGTCTCTGTTATTAGTAGCACAACACTTGGCATGAAAAACAGAGGTGAATGTGTATTCCCCAACAGTTAATCTTGGAAAAAAATAGACACAGAATGTCCTACCTCTTCTGGACGTTTCTGTGCCACCGATATCAGCTCTTCAGAGCTACTTCTTGAGGTAGAGGGTACCACGTTACCTGGGGCCTCTGAGACCACCTCATTTGACGGCTCGGAGTCCTGAGGGCAACAGACACAAACAGACCCCTCAGCAGCGTGTTGATGTGCCACGCCAAGAAAATGAGACTTTTCAGAGGAACTGTGCTTTAAGCACAGAGAGAAAAATAAAAAAATACTTGAGGTCTGAAACTCTACTCTTTTTTTTCCTGGGCAACGTTTTTTGCCTGAGTCAAAAACATCTGTCATTTATCTTCTCTTGAAATAATAATATTTTCTTCATTAGAGCATTTTAAGACTTATTAAGTAGTTACAGCATTTCAGAATTGCAAAGTTCTAAATAAGCAGGTTTTCTTTGTCAATACCTACCCCTGCTCCTGAACTGTAAGGAAGGGAATATTACGTTTTGTCCACTTATGGCCGATGGATGCTTCTGCAAAACAGCTGGAGCCATGCTAAAACAACCCCCAAAAATGTATTTTACCAGTCACTGCAAACCAGTATAGCACACAACCGGGTAAAGTTAAAGTTGTTAGTAGAGTTTGCTATCTTTTAGTAAATTTAACATTACAGTAAAATAAATAAAAATTCTTACATTCTATTTTCCAAATTGCCTTGATTTTGCCACGCAACGTGACTAAATCATTCAAAATAAAAACCACTTTAATACCTTCACTGCTTCACACAGAGGTTTTGATAACAGCATAGATTGAGACATTTTAATGCAGAGAAAAAATCCATTAGTCGGTACATTCTCTACTGTGCTTGTCGTAATGCTCATTACAGAAGGTATTTCAGATGTCATCGCTTAGCAAGCAGAGTACGTGCTTTTGATATATCCCTTTCTTTCTACATTCACTAATTGCAAGGAAATCAAGATTATACTTTTGGAAACTGCAAGCTGCGAGCTCATTATTAAGTTTTCAAACATAACAACCTGCAAAAAGTAAATTAAAATTTCATAATGATAATATTCTGCAACTTAAGTTTAGCCCATTGCATGGAAAGGGAAAAAGTGAGCACTGGTCCAAAAACCATTACTGAATCACACAGAGAATCACATCTCGTGACACCAGATACTGTAAAAAAATTAACACATGGAGGGAGTTCTCAAAGACTATAAAGTGGAAAAAATACCTTCTGAGCCTAAATATTTCTAATAAAGCCTTTTTACACCTTTCTCATTGCATCACCTCTCTGTGACAGAAAAAGGATATTCTAGACCAATTTGCAACATGATACTTTAAAATTTGGGTTTGGTATGAGACAGACATTTTAAGGAAAAAACAGCTTTCAGAAGAAAATAGCTTTTAGTGAAGACTAAAGAATATCATCAATTAAAATGTTAACAGTGAAGTCCAATTGCCATTGTACTGAACTGTTTTATGGGCATAATGCTGGATCTGTGGAACAAAAGAAAAAATAAGATATCTTGGAAGAATGTCAGCCAAACAGAGTGAGGTGCAAGGTGAAACATGTCTAGCATTCTGATAATAAAAGTCCAATTTTGCCCATGTATATACATCATAAAAAGAAACTTTGCATCATGTTCATCCTGACTGCTCACCGGTTTCCCTGGATTTGTACAGGCAAACATCCTCTCTCTCAAAGGCTGCCTCAGTTTGGTCCCAGTGAATTAGGACAATGAGAATATTTCTTCTTGTTGACCCAATTAGCCATGAGTTAACTCTGAGTTTAGAACAGTACTGTTTTCTCCTTGAGAAACTTAAATCGATGTCATGCAATTTATCAGCTCAATATGTTTCCAGAAGCTCTTCTGCGCTTCTCTACAAAAAACAAAAGTAACAAACATATCTGCTGGAAGAAAATTATATACTTGTCTGAATCTGTTGGTTCAGTGATTTCTCTCCTTGAATTCTGCTTGTATTTTGTCCTAAGCAAGCTTTTGTTATGATGTTTTTACCTGTGGAAGATAATGGTGGCAACCATTTTCAGTTACTTGCTTTTTTAAAGTAATAAACAGTGTTTTTCAAAATTATCTGAGCCGCTGCAATTTGGTATGCTTGCTTTCCTGTTACATTCCTTTGTCTCAACAGGTCCATGGATTCTTTTTTATATCAAATCTTGAGCATCTTCCCCAGCAGCCTGGCCATCCTTCTCCTAAGAACCAGCTGGCTAATTTAATACTTCTATTTTTAGAGAGACGGATGGAAACCTAATTTACTTTATTATTCAGAAACCAATCCAAGCAAATATGCCTCCCTTTCCAATTGCACTGGTGTTATTATTTCTTTTCACATTGTAAGTTGGTCAGAGCATGGTGTTAATAATGCCAAGGTCCTGGGTTTGATCCCAGTATTGACTTAAAAAGCTGCACTTGATGATCCTTGTGGGTCTCTACCAATCCAGACTATTCTGTGATCTAAATATGTAACACAGGCAACCTATGTTGCTCTGAACTAGTTTGGCAACACGTGAAATACAGCTTTCAGAACAGACATATTCAGTAAGTGGAATGAGATTCTTTCAGGAACAGTACCACAATAAAAATGCTGCAAGGTGCAGATGAGAACATTTTTGGAGCTGCTTCCAGGTGTGTTATGAGTATGTGGCCAAGTGAGCCACAGTTCTGGTTAGAAATCCTGGTACTTTTACTTGTACTCTAGCAAGTAAAACAATCTGAAAAAATATTAGCATCATTTAAACTTGTAAAGGAAAGGCAAAAAATCTGTACCACTGACCTGAATCAGTATTTTTACCAAAGAGGTGTTAAAAGGAAAAAGTACTTCAAAAATAATTAAAATCTATTGTCCTAAAGTCACTTTATTATTTTTTCAAGGTCCTGCATGACAGAAACAATGACTATGGTCATTATCATTAATATGTCAGCCTCAGCTGTAGCAGTGATGGACGTGGTGGTTTATGGACATATAATTAACACAGTAACTATTTTGGGACATGTGTTTTCTGGTGCTTAAGCCCTTCCCACTTCATTACTTTACTATTTAACTTATTAATATTTTCCAAACTACGCAAGAACAATCATAAATCTGCATTTTCAAGTCAGACAGATCAACACATAGCTTTATAATGGACTACAGTATTTAGTTATATTAATTAATAAAATATGGGGGAAAGCCACTAAATGGTACTTCCAGCTTCCTCAAAATGTAGAACTACTTTGTGAAAAGTGCAGAGAAACAAATAAATTCCAAATTATCAGTAACAAACTTTTTTCTGAAAAATGCAGATTTTGATCAAAGCTCCTCAGAACATGAACCTTCCTGGACGTATAAAACCTTGAAGAAACATGTAATGTGTAGATACTCTGCTATGTTTATGCAAGAAAGATAGCCCTGCTTTTAACTATGGCTCCTTCCCTGTGACCTAAATGTTCATGTAATTTAAGATATCACAAATGCATGGGCTCGGTCAATCTCGTTTCTGCAGAAAATTGTGTTTTAATTATATGTTGACATAAATACATAAAAAATCAGATATTCTAGTCCTGGGATGGAATCTGCTTACTAGTTTTTGCAGTATTCAGTTATGTTCTTCCCTTCACTCCAATCAGTGCATTTGCTCTTTGCATATACCGTACAGGAGCACACTTTGAACTTTTAGTATTGTCCTTTTCTGTGCAGAAGGAACACTGACACAGTATGCTGAAAAATCAATAGTGCATACAGAACAGATGTGGATTTCATTTGCAAGCCACATGAAAGTGATAGATTTCAAAGGGAGGTATTTATGGTTTATGCTATGCTGATGCTGTGGCTTAATTTAAAAATTTGACTATTCTCACATTTTGCTTTTCAAAAACCAGACCTTTAATTCAAGACTGAGGCACATATACATGTATGGATCTAGCAAAATGCTGTATTTACCAATCCATGTTACCGTCAGCACAGATACTGACTAAACAAAATAGAAGTCTGACATTGCTTATTTTAAAAAAAATGAAGAATCAATGAAAAATTTTAAATTATGCATAAAATACTTTCCTAAAAAGCACAAGAATTTCCATTTGAAACATGATGATGGAAAAAGTGTCTTAAAACAGTGTTCACACCAGCCTAACAGCCACTATTTTGTCTGCTATTGCTTCTTTAGAGCAAAACTAAAAAAGGATTGAAACAAATCCGTTATAGATGATTTCAAGCTGACAGGTTTGAATATATTATGTTAACTCTGCATCGTTTTTCATATATCATCCTTTACCTTGGTCCAGTTGAGAATTACACAAGTCATAAATTAGCTTTAAGCAAGTTTTGAATCAGCCTGGAACTAGTTTTCAAATTAAAGAGCCGTCAGTATATTACATCGTACTGTCATTTTATTACCCCAATCAATTCTGTGTGGCCTGAGGTAGAAGGAAAATGGATGCTGTCTTCATTTGCAAAGGGTTTATCTCTCACACCAGGCTGTGAAAACATGACTGCAGTAATGAATTGGACGCCAAAGTTACTAACAAAGACTTCTAACAGTAACAAAGTAGAAATATTTGTCCCCCTTTAGACTTACAAAAGTGAGGGGGTAAAAAAGGCCTTTCTGAAACATGAAGACAGCTTCTTAAAGTTGAAGCACTATGGGATGAAATTAGCACATTTTTATTGAAGTGCTAAAGTGCTTGTAGCCTCACCGAGTGTCACTTCCAGTGCTGCACAGAAAAAGCCTTCCTGGGTCAGACACACAGTGCCTCTCCAGCCCAGACCACGGAACATCCCTCCAGCAGCTGAGCAACCACTCCTACTGTTCTTGTTCTCACACCCCAGGGGCATACTTTGAAAGTATTTGAACATCTTAGCGAGAATTTCGGAAAATCTGCGCTAGACAAGAAATCGGTAGCTCTCCACAGTTCACAGGTGGCCAAAGTAAACCCCCAGAGAGAAATGTACAATTTATCTCAATCTACTCACATGCAAGATCAATCACTTTGCCTTCCTCAGACTTTACCCTGTGTTAGCTAATGAAGCAAGAATATGGGCTTTAAACTTGCCATGCTCCAAAGTTGTAAAATTTCCCTCCCTCTTTTATTATGCCTTTGTCATTCTCTTTATGCTGCTTTTATTCAACATCTGACAATCTCCTCTCTTCTTCTGCCCTCTCCAAAGACAGGAAATTAGAAATACAACCTCTAACATTCATGTGCTAACCTCCTATGCTGCCAGCCACAGAGGCAACACTGTTGTTATGTCCTTGGCTATTTTTTCTCTCTTTGGAGAAGGGGACAATGACTTCTATGTTTATACACTGTTCACACAACAAGGTCTCTTTCTCAGCTCACTGCGAAACTACTTCAGTTCAAGTGATAAACCTTATGCTATTTCCAAAACCTCTGCTTTTTTTTAGAAACAAAACCAAAACAAAAATCTTTTGCAATTCTCAGTTTTCCAAATACAGAAATTAAATAACCTTATTTAGCCTCATAGTAGTTTTGCTTTTTTTCTTCAAACACCTCGTGCAATATGAAAGAATTAATAAGGGTACAAGTTTCCAATAAATACCCACCTGTTCCAATTTATTATCCCTTTATCTTCCAATAAACTAGAGCACTGACCAAGTATACTTGCATCTTTGAAAACTACCCAGCTTTCCAAGTGCAAAAGGTGAATTCCCACCTTAACTGTTGTTTTAAAATAAGCATGCTACTATTGTTACTATTTTACTTGAAGTGTTTGATTAAACTATATAAAACTATATATATAAACTATAAGGAAATAGTGTTACCTGTTTTCTGTGGATGCCTTCTTCGAACAGAAAAGAAAATTACATATATTTAAAACTAGAGAGAGCACTCTCAAAATGTTTTTTGTATTGATTCTTCTAACTTCATCACGTGCAAATAGAAACAGAAAACAGAAAAAGATTTTACCATTTGAAGGTATTATCATTCACTGACCTCTGGAACCTGAATTAGTTTCCCCTTTCTAGCTCACATATTTTCTACATTTCCATTACTCAGTGTACTAATCCTACCTCTCTTGGGACTGAATTCTCCACCTTCTCAATCAAAGTCTCCTGGCTTATTGTATTTCCCTTTTACTTTCTCGCAATTCACTACTTCCCAACATTCAAAAGTTATCCTTTCTGCTACCCTTTCAATAGCTGCCTTTTCTGACCCCAGAATTCTTTGAACTGTATTAAAAATCATCTCTTAAAATGCAGTAATTAATTACCACATTAGAATACAAAAAAGGGAATTAAACTTCTAATTATAGCCATTCAAAACACTAAAATCATCCTGTATATATAAAATAAGGAATACAACTTCCCTTACTGTCATGTATTAAAGCTCCTGATCAGATATAGTACAGCTTAAACTACTGGCAAAAATTTCTGTATGAACATGTATATCATCACCAGGAATTTTTAGAATTTCTTCACTAAAGGGAAAAACCCAATATCTATTTTTGTGTGTGTGTGTGTGTGTTAAATGTCCTATGTCTTGCATAATTTGGTAATTATCTGGTGCACCAGAGCAACAGATTTTATATGAATATCCTTTTGCAGGATATTAATATACTAGCAAGACTGCTGTACTATGCTATTATCAGTGCATTTAAGAGTAATTCAGTACTTTGTTCCTTTTTTTGTCAGCATTGCTTCCTTCCTATGTATTGTTCTGATGTCTTTTTTGTATTGTGAATTAGGTTACAGGCAGACACTATAGCCTAAAAATTTATTTTTGTCCTCATTTTATACTTAACGGAGTTCTATAGATGTCATTTAGTTCAAAAAGCTTTTTATGACAGTACACACATAATTAATTACAGCTGGATGAGGATACTTCATTTTCCCTGTGCCTGTTTGGTACAGCTCTGATCTCTCCAATTCTTTTTTCCACCATCCATAAAAACCCAACTCAAATCCAAACCTCAGGAGTTGCAAAACAAATTCTCAAGCACAGTGCAAGCATCCAGAGCCACAGTAAGAGTGGACTCTGATTTTGCTGCTGTTGTCTCTCACAGGTGACATGCAGTTCACACACTATGGGTCTATATAATATTAATCTGGTGGTACTCTGGGTAGATGTTTACTGTGTAGCTGTGTGTATGTTGGATGGTATTGCAATTACTGGTTTCACTATATTTACAAAATTACATGGGCACCTTACACCCAACATTTAAAATAAGACTTTCTAAACAACAGATGTACAAAGTCATCTGGTATCACTCCTGGAGGGCAGTGCTGCAGCTCCAATAGCTCCATTAGTAAGGCTACATTTGGGGCTGCAGTTGTCTCCTTCCTTAAGCAAAGTTTTATTCCTTCAGAAACAATCAGGGGCAGATCATAGCATCCATTCATAGTCTCTCTAAAAGAAAGTTTTACTCAGCTGTACTTCTTTGCTAGCCATGTTTAAAATGCTTCAAACCTTCCATGTTTTTGGATTGCTGAAGCAGTGACAACTTGGGAGTAAGGTACAGCAGCAAAGTTACTTTCATTTCTTTGGGTCAAGCTGCACATTTGCACTATTTATGGTCAAAATAGTTTGCTTTAGTCCACTTTTGCAGCTTGGAAGAAAGCATACACAAAATTTGCTCACAATATTTGGCTAATTCTTAACTTGAATGAGAAGATTGAACACTTGAGAAGATCTCTGCTCCAAAAAGCAGCTGCTTTATTCTAACAAAAATAGAATGTAGCTCAGAAAAGGCTTTCTTTCAAGCACACAATCTTCAGATATTATGCATCAGCATGCAGAGTGTGTCTGTCAGATGTTGGAACAAAGCTTTAAATTGTACCATCTAACTTAATTCTCAAGACAGGGTCAGCACATTCATAGGGTTGTGGGGCTTTTTTTTCATCTTTGAGAAGTCCTCTAAGTAATATTTATTTAGCTCCTTACATCTTCATCAGCACTGATTCTTGCTTTTCAACTCCTTGAAGTCCAGATTTTCCCAACATAATGCAAAACAGGGTTATATTAAAATGTGTGATCACCAAAAGAATCACAAAATTGTCAAAGGCTACTTTTTTAATCAAGACTTGTTTTCATCTCTCTCCACTTCCAGATTTTTCTTCCAGTAACAAGATGAAATAGAAAAAGAAAGGGAATAGAAATGAATACAGAAGAAAGGTATTGCTCAGTACATCCTTCTTTTCAGTCAAAGTTTATTACGTAAGTTTTATAATTTTCTAAAGTAACTTTATGTGGGACCCACCTGTTTTTTCAGAGGTTTTCTGTAAGTGCTCTACCCTTCTCCAGGGTAAAGCTCTGTGTGTCCTCCAAATCTGCCTTTCCCCTTTGCTGCAATCCTATTTCTTAACTCACTCCATGCTAGTAAACAGAGATACATACTCTTCTTAATTAAAGTAGCCAGCTAAAACACTACAATATTTTATGCTGCTACACTGAGCTGCACTGGCAACGGGATGTTTACTTAAAAAGGGAATGAAGAGCCCATTTGACACAGTTTAAGATGTGACATTAATCAGCTATCTTTTGCTGAGCTCATAGGAACTGAAAGGTTACAACTACTGCTGCAGCTTTAAAACATCCTCATAAAGGCCTGGAAATTCCTCATTCTTCCCTAATTAAGAACACTGCAAATGATACATGGAATGATAAGGCAAAATTCACACAAAATGTCAAAACTTTACTGCCTCATTCCTAGAAGCATATTTATATTTTCCCTGTGGTGTTCTTTTTTCTTGAGATTACTTCTACCAGACAAAATTCCTTTTTTATTTTTCTCATCTGTACTAGAAAACATAAATCAAGTCCCTTACTCTTAAATATGGTTTCTTAATACTGTAGATCAGATGCTTTCAGTTAAAAGAATACAGTGCTTATTTAAATGGACAAATGATAAAATTTGATACTCTAGTGTTATAGATCTGTGGATTACTTTTTAGGCTTTTGCTCTTGAGACTGTTAATACAAGATTTCTACCAATTATCTTATCAAAATAGGAATAAAACAACTCTTTCAGTAGATGAAACCTTCAATACAGTAAATGTACGAGTCACTTCATACCAGGAAACTGTGGTGTGACAGGAGCAGCCCTTATCGCAAAGCAGTTGGTGCTGAGGACCAGCCAGATGCTGAACACATATCTCAAAGATACATCTAGTTTGGTCGTGAAGACAACATGCCCATTAGCAGTCAGAACACATCCTAGGCTTTAGTGCCCCTTGACAGAAACTCCCTTTGCACATTCCTAGAACCACTCCAAAATATGAACCACAGCAGAACCACTGGTGGCAACTGGGTGATTCTTTTCAAAAACACATTTCTGACCTTAACCAAAATGCTAAGGTAAATATACACTGAAAATCATCAGATAAAATCCATCAAAATCAGCATACCAGAATATAGAAACATTTAAGCTAGTAATAGGATTTTCCAAAATAACAGGATATTTTAAATATCAGCTTTATGCAGAGTTCAGCAGTGTTATCCTAGATCAACAGTGCCCCTTCCTCCTCCTGATATTCACTGGAAGCTCTCTGGGGTTGAAGAACTGATGCTACCTTCTTCCATTTTAATTTTTCCCAAATTAAGAAAGATAACATAAGAGAGACAGATATACTTTATGCCTTATTTTAAGACAATGTTTTGAGTGCTGCCCTGAATTAACTGGTGAACACATTCCATATCACAGGGAAGATTGCAGTTCACTTTCCTCTTCCTTATACGAAGGTTCAAAATAATATTCCCAAGGGAATGCCTAAACCATTTTACTATTCTTTAGCTGAAGCAGGTTGTTTTGCATGAAGGGATGAGTCAGTGGGTAAAATGATTCATTGTCTATTAGCCAGCATATCTATTGTCTTCTGACTATTTTACTATTTTTATACAAAAGAGCTTATCAGTCTCTCTCTAGGCTATACCCAAAAAGCACATAACCAACAGGTCAACAGCTCATTCAGTGAGAGGATTATTAATAAATCGAAGCTCCCAAATTTTAATCTTTTTGTATTTTCTCATAATTACTTCTAAATTTTAAGATTCTTGACATTACCATTACATGAAAACAGACCTTTTAAAGATTTTGAAGAAGCTTCTTACCACCACCAAGTTACAAAACAAAGTATTTAGAACATCATTGTGTTCTGAAATTCCTCTGTCTTGTGCAAAACATTTAATTTAAACAAGCAGTGGAGATATGCAGTAGGAGAACATGGTAGGGCAAATGCATATTCATGTGAAAAAAATATGCTTGTATATTCGCACCTCATATGTATCCTTATTTATCGCATGGGAGTAGCTACAGATTTAATATTCATTATGTCAATGACTGTATCAATCTGCTGACACCCTTCTATTTCTAAAAATAAGTATGTGATGTGATTAACTCACTCGAAGTACACTTGTGGGTACCTTCCGTAAATATTGAGTTATTTTGCTATTTTATTTCCTTTTCAACACTTTTCTTTGGCTATTTATATCACATCTGAAAGGATACCATCTGCCCTTCAGTCTTCATGAAATTAGTAGCTAGAAAAAATCGTGGTATCTACAGATTCCAAGGTTTTCCACATATAAAATCTTTTGGTAATGTTTGTCACAGCTGAAATATACTTAAGACTTTTCAAACACGCACAAAGATGTTTCAAACCACTGAACCAGATAATAATTTTCAACAGTTGCCAAAGCCACATTTACTAAAAATCTAAGATAAACTTAATTGCTACTAGAATTTAACAATGCACTATACATTTTAAAGGTTTTGTGAAAATCTTTTCAAAAGTCATCTTAAAATTCCATGTAATAGTTGTGCATTTTCTTGGTAGAACTGATTGTAATGCTCTTGCAGTTATATTTCCACACAAGCTATCTGCTGAGCCAATTTTAAGAGGATGGAACTTTTCTGCTACAGAATGCTAAAATCCAAGTGATGAGACACTCCTTTGCAGAGAAAGTGGCTGACACAGCACAAATTGGCAATGCCCAGCTGTCTTCTGCAAAATGTGATTAAATGTGGCTGGTATTAAGAGAATTTCTTTTTGAGAATGGCAACTGAACCTCACTTCCACTACCTAACAGGATGACAAAAAGCAAATCTTGACTGTACTTAAATTCATTACTTGCCTAGCACTTTCATAAAATGGCACTTTTTTTTTGTTTTCCCCCCCTCACCTTCTCTCTCCTCGTTCAATATGATTAGATCTTGCCCAGGCAGCATTAGCAATTTATACTGATGAGTGACACATTACTTAAAGTGACATATATGGCTACATTTCTTCGAAAGACTTGAAAACAAAATCAACATTGAGAGTAAACATAAGCACTTAATTGGGTAACTATGATAATGTGTTGAAATCTTATACAGAGACTAACAATTAAAGATCTAATTCTTCTTCTGTCATCTAGAATATGATTACAGGTAATGTGCTAAAATAATTTGCAGAGCAATAAAGCTGGACTAATGAGGAATTAAAATAGAATTAAAATATATAATTCTTCTTTAATTACATACCTTCTACTTCTATGTAAAACATAAGACAAGAAATATATTTCTAGGTTAAGAAATTTATCTCAGAAATCTGGTAGCAACAGAACAACACTTTACAACATTAGGCTGCAACAGGAGGCCACCAGCCTCCAGACATACCTTTGCACATCAGGAGTCCCTGTTTATGTCATTGCAAAGCACACACCTTGCAATTTTCTGTTGACTGCTTAATTCTTAATGAATATTCAAAACAAATAAGATTATGCACAATAGAAATGTCGGGGGTTTTTTAATACTGCCTTCCTGGAAGCCTAGCTCATCTAACCCAAGAATTGAATCAAGATTCAAAAGGTTTAAAAATTCAAGTCAGTTACAAGCTTTTCATCCATACTTTTTTTTCAGACATTCCCAAAATCAACACATTCTACTAACAAGGTAAGTAACAACCTGAATTTCTAAACCAATTATTAACTGAAAGTAGTGATGGTCAATTACAATTTATTGCTAAATCTGTTTATGGCTCCACTATCAGCATGAAGTCCCTAATCACCAATACCCAAAGAGTTCTTTATTTTAGGAACTTTAGAAGTAGGAAGAGAACTGGATTGACAAAGTAGATCTGAATTTACATCAGTGCTGTAAGCTATGATGCTTTGGAAGCTACCATGTAGTAACTGTGACACATATGTATCTTCCTTCTGTGACTTCTCTTGAAAAGGAATGTAAAATGGAGAAAATTTGCATTAGAACTAGTATTTCTGTGTGTTTTACATTTCATTATAGCATCTTCAATATGCAAAATTCACTGTCACAATGACTCCCAATACTGTACATATCTAGAAATCTGTTTTCAAAAGCAAGAAAGAGAAAGCCTCCAGTTCTGTAAGGTGTCAGCAACCTTGTTTCCTCTGTTCTTCCTATACATTGCTCCTCTTTCAACCTTCTCACATTCTTGGAGAATATGCAGAGGTGCATACCAAAGAGGATGTATCAAATCTTCCTGTTGTGGAGTGCTGCTCAGAGCTCAAAGACTGCTTTTGTTTACTTATTCTGTCATGCTGCATTACCATAAACCCACATTCAGTGGCTTTATTTCAATCATGACAATAGCTGATTTCTGGATTCTTCCCAATTGCAGCTAGCTCCCAGCAGAGATTTCTTGCCACTCAGTACTACAGTAGCAGGAAACGTAGGCTGTAATTTCATTTTGTCATGGCTTAGAAAGAGTAAGTCACGATTCAGTAGCAGAGCTATTACCCAGATAAACCATAACTGTAAGCAGATTTTGTTAGAAGCATAACCTAAAGAAGGTGCAGAGTAGCAGCAGCAGCATTTCGAACAGCCGCCCATGAAGAGATTTTGCTTCCTTAGCCACTACCTGAGAGTAAGTAATATTTATTATACATAAACTAGAGGTTTAGTCATTTAATATTAGATGGTATATGGTTACATTACATGCATTAAAAATGTACAGCCTCCATGGTGTTTATGATTTGTTTTCAGTATTATATTAATCAAGTATCTCTTAAATGTTTCACTGGCAATTGGACATGGGTGATATTTTAACCAAAGCGACAGTTAATGACCAAGCTTGTTTCCAATTTCAGCCATCCAGCTTTTTATTTCAGTAACATATTTTTCATCACAACAAAGCAAAATTATCAAGACAACTTATGAAAAGCAGGACTATCTCAGTAATATTTTGATTTGTGTGATACAAAGCCTCATAAAAATTAATTTGCTTCATTTTTGCATTGTGTTTGTGTGGCAAAGTTTTGGCAGCAGGGCGGGGGGCTGCAGGAGTGGCTTCTGTGAGAAGCTGCCAGAAGCTTCTACATCTGATGGAGCCAATGCTACCTGGCTCCAAGAGGGACCCACTACCGGGAAAGGCTGGGCCCATCAGCAACAGCGGCGGTGCCTCAAGGATAACGTGCTTAAGAAGCAGGAAAAACCAGCACAACAGCACCTGGAGAAAGGAGTGAGAGGAGCAGCCCTGCAGACATCCGGGTCAGTGCAGAAGCAGGGGCAGGACGTGCTCCAGGAACCAGAGCTGAGATTCCCCTGCAGCCCACAGAGGAGCACCGGGATGCAGAGATCCACCTGCAGCCTGTGGAGGAGACCCACACCAGAGCAGGTGGATGCCCAAAGAAAGCTGTGATCCTGTGGGAAGCCCATGCTGGAGCAGGCTCCTGGCAGGACCTGCGTCCCTATGGAGAGAGGAGCCCACTCTGGAGCAGGTGTGTTGGCAGAACTTACAAAGCCACTGGAGCAGTCTGATCCTGAAGGACTGCACCCTGTGGAGAGGGACACAAGCTGGATGTAAAGAACTACTGCTCTCACACTAAGACAAAGAACAGTGTGCAAAGTTTCAGCTTCAGAAAAAACACTGTATTGTTGGGTTGTTAATGAAAAAGAGAAAATTAAGATAAGCAGCAAGGGATTTCTTCCTTCTTTTGCATAACAAAAAAAAGGGGGAAGAAAATGAACTTGTAAACCAATAAATTTTTGGACCAAGCGCCATCAAAATGGCTTTTATTCTTTTTTTTTTTTTTCCCCTCACAAAACCGCCTCATTTAAAACTGCAGTGCATATTTAAATCTAAATTTTCTAAGAACACACCCCTGGGAAAAGAGACTCTTAGCAGGTTTATTTTAACTGCTGGTTTTTGTCAAAGGTTAATACAAAAAAAAAAAGTACTACACTTTGTACTCCTAACTGGTAATTTATTTTTACAATACTTTTTTGATCTATCCTAGTGTTATCTTTCAGAATCAGAAATCTGGGTTTGCATTTGAAAAAACAATAATACATTTTAAAAAACAGTCCTATATTCCAATTTCTTTAAACGTTTGGCTGGTATTACTTGCAGTACCATCTTTCAAAGAGAGATTTTCAGAAAATGCTTTTTCATATGAAAGACAATGCTATATTGTACTATTCATTTTCTGGCACTTTTTTTAAAAATACAGTTAAGCTGTACCCAAAAAGTACAAGCACTAGAAGCCCATGATGAGGATCTGGTAGTCAGCACCAGGAACTATTTAACTGGTAAAATTGATACTGATGTGGAGAAGAATTAAAATTCTAAAAGTAGGCATCTGTTCCACAAATATTTTCCAGTGCTTAACCAGTTTGGGTTTTTTTGTTCCTTTTTTTTTTTCCCATTAAAACCTCAGCCTCCCACCTAGACTATGAGAATCTTCTGCCAACTAAGTGTATCTGAGTTTTTGGATTAATTTGGGGATTTATTATCACCTAACTTATCCACTATTCATAAATCAAGTCCCAACTTAAGTTAATTTCAAGGCTGATTATTTTTGGAACACTTTATGATATAAATTATTCATTACATAGATGTATTATACCTGTTCACCAGAAAATAACAGAGGCTGTGCCAACTCATTTTTTTAAAAATATGATACCTGGGAAGCAAATATTAAAGCACATTTGGCAATACTTCAGCCAAATGATATTGCCATACACTAAATTTTCACCCTTTCTTTGACCATCTTAGTAGTGAAATCCATTTCTCTGCTAAAGTTTAGCATTACTTAAGTTCTTAAAACAGGGCATAAGTGGTGGAAAGACTTGTGTTAAATTTTCACACAGCATTATAGATTTGGTTTATTTTCTCTTGTTTAATTTTAAGGAAATCACTCCAGTGACAATGTTTTACTGCTCCTCAAAAACCTAGCAAGACAACAATGATTTCAAAATAACCAAATATTATCCATTTGCTATTATTACAAAACATCTTTTTTTCTACATAACACGAGAAACCAAAGTGCTAGTTAAACTCTCCACAAGAAACATATATAAACACAGAAATGTTTAATTCTATCATTATGGCCACATCATAACATAGATCACAATATTCACACCTGTGGAAGACAAATGCAGTTAGTGAATTCTACTACCTAATTTTTCTGTAAACTACCTTAAAACACTCCTAAGTTCTGGCTGAAAAATGTTGCATAGAAACTGAACATTTTTTCCCATTATATTATGTTCTGCTTGAAGCAGCAAGCAGATTTATTAGCAGTATTCTTTTATCATTTTTCAGCTGCAATGCTGGGTGCCATGATGGCAGTACATTTGCTTCTATGTTCTGTCCTCAAATGAAGGCGCAACAATCTCTGTGATTTAAGTTACTAAATGAAGGCCATCCTTTGTCAGAATATGTAACTGAAGCAAGTTTGAATTCATTCAAAAGACGTGTATAGATTTTTTCATATTTTTTAAAAAATGTATTTTAGATATAATTATGTAAAATTGCATTGTGTTGAATGACAAAATAAGCACATGTAAAACATATTCAAGGCATGATTAAGCACTGTATTATTACTGCATGCCAATCTCATCTGTTAAATTTAAAAGGGTTTTCTTGTGTATATATCCATACTATCTCTCACTTCAGCTCAGGGAATTCAGCATTTTTATAGGTTGGGCCAAGGGATCTAAGTTGGGGAAAAGCAAACAAAGAGAAAAACTTATTAAACATTTGAAAATATTAATTTTGCCTAGCACTCACAGCAGGTCTGGAGTGGGACAAAGATAAAATTCAATTTTTTGGTAACAACTCGACTACTTCAAACATAAGGTCAAATTTCCATTTTTCCCCATTTCTGAAATCATCGCTTCAGTTCTCATGCCTTGCAAACCCTAAAGACTGACTTTCTCCTAATTCTCAACCTAAACTGATTCTTCTTAGTGATCCCCAACAGCCAAATCAGGGCAGGCAGGGGTCCAATGAAAGAAAATTAAAAAATCATGGCATGAAGTGATTAAAGACTGGCAAAGTTACATATAGCCAAAAAAACCACTTAAAGCACTGTGTGCCACCTCAACTTGGATATTTCCTAAATTTTGAGAGGTTGACATTAGGACTTTGGGTTCATTGTTCAATTTTTAACAAACTTGTGTGCAATTACATGTGTGAGGAAATGCTTCCCACATTTGCAGAAAAGTCATAGTGAAAAAGATAAAATTCTATGAACCATAATGAGATTGTTGCCCGCACAACACAGGAGTAGATCAGACACTCCTGCACTCCTCACAGACCTTCGTAATCACCAACCTTATTTTTCATTAGAGTAAAATTCCATGGACTACAGGAATTGAATTGTGCACTTTTTCCTTTTCGTCTGACCTAATTTAAAGGTCTGAAATACATTTTACATATTAAAAATACTTTTAAACTTAAAATATTATTTCAAACATTATATTCAATAATGTAATATTAAAGTGTCCAAATACAGCATATTTGCTGTGTGAAAGAAAAATATACTCAAAGAAATGCTTCTACCTGGCTAATAAGCAAAATCATCCATGATTTCTTTTGAACAGAAAATTTGTATAAAAATATATTACTTGCCAGGGTTGATGTGTTGTGTATTTGCAGTTCTAGAAAATATTTCCTGAGGGGTTTAGAGGAGAATTCCATGTTGACAATTTATTTCCAGTGAAAAAATGCAGTACAGTAAAGAAATGAAATAAAAGGAAACTAAACCCAAGTCTAGAGATGAGGCAGCTGATCCTGCAGCACTCAAATAATGACCTGACACATACACTCTGCAGTGTCTTGCAGGACAGACTACACGCAAAGATGAGCAGATAGAAACTTAACTAGCGTGGTCAGTGTAACCACCATGATAATATGTTTAAACTTCTTACTGCCGTGGTCCTTGCAGAAGTTTAAAATTGGAGGAGGTATTTCAAATAGTACTTTTTCACTGGAAGGCAACAGAAAGAAGCCCACATCTAATAATAAAGAGACCTCATAGTAAAATCTTATTGTACATAAATGAAAAAACGGTCAGGCCACATTTATTCCTACTAAATATTACCATGTCATGATATTGCATTATTCGCTTTACGTTCTATTTATCTTTCTTAAATTCATCTAGAACAAGTTGAAACAAGTGTCTATATTAAGCCTGAATACCACTAATAAAAACTACCAGGAAAATCAGGATTTGTAGTGCTCTTTGGCAATCCTGAAAGTGCACTGTAATCCTTTTGCAGGGTGAATGCACAGTGTTATAGAAATGGAGACCTTATAAGTTTATTTCAGCTTTCATGTGATGTAACAAAATCTACAATGCTTTTGAGATGAGAGAGCTTGTCAGACCTTAGTAGTGAGCATCACCCACTCTAAAGAAGTGACAGCAAGTATTACCAGCAGAGAAGCTGCTGCCCTCATGCCCTACAGCAAAGTCAGTGTCTGTCCATTATTTGACAGGCAGGGCAATATGGGAATATGCTACACTGGTGGAAAACCTGACACAATTGCTGAAGAATCCTGCGACTAGGATGAGCAAAATGGAAGTAGCAGGTCCAATGTCTGGGCTAGATAACAATTTAAATCATATGTTTATTATTGCTAAATTACATGCCTTGTACTGCTGACACCTGCAAGTGCTTGGCAAAATCTGAAAATAAAACAGCATTATTCGCTGTCAGCAGAATGCAACTTTCCCTGAACATCTAAAATTGAATTTCATAATTAGAAGTAAAAACTAACAGCCATATATGCTCAGCATTATGACCTCTCTTGTCATTGAAATAGTGTCATTTATCTACCAATTATTTTCAAGGCCCCTATAGTGCCAATGAAGATATATTGTTGCGGAATTTAAAAATGTGTATTATAAGTGATTTAAACTGGACCAAACCAGATTAACAAGAGTCAGAAGAATGAGAACTAAACAATAGTCTCCTTGGCCAAAGCAGAAAATTCAATCTCATTTTGCTGCTATAATCTATACTAGTAACTTTCCTGTGACACATCAAAAATTGGATGCAGCGAGTGACTGAGAGATTGAAATCATCAGTAGCTCA
Organism: Sterrhoptilus dennistouni; assembly: GCA_013397095.1. NCBI lineage: Eukaryota > Metazoa > Chordata > Aves > Passeriformes > Zosteropidae > Sterrhoptilus > Sterrhoptilus dennistouni. The sequence continues at coordinate 331,014 of VWZU01006417.1, forward strand.
GGCTTGCAATTCATCCACAGGTCAGGCAGAGTGCAGCAATTGACCCAACTTTCACTTGTTCACTTCTGAGCTCCAAGCACACATTTGAGAGACCATGCCCTCTGAGGAGGGGTAGAAAAGCCTTATCATATCAGCTCCTCGTGGCTGTGAAAAATCATAGATATATCATACACAATCCTAAAGCCATGTAGAACAAAGAATTTTAAAATTATGAAGTACAAGATGAAGTTCTAATCCTTTAAAAAATAGGTTTACATTATAGCTGAAAGGAGTTTAACTTGATACCACATTTTTTGAATTTATTACATTGCATAGTATAAAACAGAAAAAAGCTACCAAAAAAGGGTTTGAGGAACATATAGGGCAATACAGCTTTATCAGAGAAATTTCTCTGCACAGCTCTCTGGAAAAGCTATGTGAAAGTGACTAAACAAAACCACAAGGAGTCCCCATAAGACAATTTTTTCAATATTTTTCATATTCATTATATATTCACTCAAATGCAATTCTAATTGCCTGTACTTAAAAGTGCAAGAGACTGTATTTAAATTTACTCACTAAAAATCTTTATGACTGAAAATCAGATGCAAGAACATTTTTAAAATTCGTAATAATCACTAAGATAACACAAAATGTATAATCATTCTACTGAAGAATTTTGTTTACTCTTTAAAACATTCAATTTTTCAATACACCTTAAAACTAATACACTCCATGTAAGAAGTGAAGTCCATAATTAATCTACCTCATAAAGTAGCTAAAAAATTGTTCCTGATACACAGTGTACTAATCTCCAGGAAAACACAACTAGAAATTACAAACCCTTGGATTTTTCTGTTTACTTGGAAGTGAAGAATAGAAGAGGCGCGAGATTTTAACTCATGTTATCAGCACCCCATTTTAGTTTAGCAGGTGACAGAAATTCAATAACAGTTTTAATTCACACTTGGAATGTCTCTGGCATGTTAGTGGTATCCAAGAAAGATTGCTTGATGTCCAAACTGAAGTGGACAGCTAATTTCCCGTGTCTGTCTCCATACCTCCTTACAAAAGAACAATTTGATTAATCCCCCAGGGGAAAACTGAAAAACATATTTTTGCAATTGGAAAAGGGACACTAGCAAGCCAAAAAATGATACCACTCCCTAAATGGTCTGTATATGCCAATCTTAAAAGTAAATGCATGACAGAGTTTAAGTATCCAAGTATGCTGACAAGTGACATATGAGAACATCTCATCACCTGTGTCCATGTGTATCCAAATACTGAGGCACTTACTAGGTAAAAGATTCTGCAAAATACAAAGGAAGTGGCAGTAACCTGAAAAATCTTAAAGACTTTTAGAATACTCTTTTATTTTTACACTGAGGTACCAGATGCATTTATAAACCCACTTATGAAATCAATTGGAAAGTGTCTCTTCAGAGATTATGGTGATGATAGAAGAGAATGCCAATGCTAAAGAAGCTTCTGTGCAGACAAACAAAGAATCAAAATCTTTATTTTTTGAAAAGTCAGTTTTATAAAGGAATTCTATTATTTTCAGCATTATTGAAGAGCTAATCCATGTCAAAAATGTAGTTCTAGTTTTACAGTGTTTCATTTGAACACGGCATGCCAATCAATAATATTATATTATATATATTATAATAATATAATATTGATAGCCTTCATATGAATTTTCAGTGAAAGAAAAAGGTTTGGTAATTCAAATCACCTCCCTTTGTTTAGAGAACACGTGCATTTTCTCTGTCCTTAGAGGTTTGTACTCTGTAGTACTTCAGAAATACTTTTTCTTGTCAGTATTACCAATGCTGATACAGAATCTGTACTCACACCTTTCTCATGGAGAGCACAATGTCAAAAACAAGCACTTAACTAGGATAGTAAAATTTTCTTTAGTGGTTATTTCCATTTTGCATACACTCTGGGTTTTTTAATACCTATTTTAAAGATAATCTGAAATCTTATTTCATGACCCTCTACCAGAGCAAACCTACACACAGCATTTCATAAAAAAATTCACGCACTAAGTAAAACTCCTAAAACCAGAATACTTCAACTATTTTCAAAGTGCATTAACTTACTTTGGAGGATGTAGAGTCACATTCCTGACAAATCCATCCATAGCCAGTCTGTTTAGGAGACTTTTTCAAGGGAGGGTCTAGACAGCCAAAATGGTAGCAAAGCCTGCATTCATCACACCTGCAAGAGAAAAACAAAATATATATTTATATTAAATGGTACTTCTGTACTATTTTAGATTGAGCTTGCCTGCAATTCTCAGCAGAAGATTTCCTGATCCATTATCATAATAAAGAAAATCCATTTTCTATAAGAGGTAATTTTAAACAGCCACTTCAAGTAGGTTCTGCTTAATCTGGAATATTCTGATGCAGACACTCATATATCACCTTTGCCATCATCTTATATAAATGACAACATTTCAAAGACTTGCAAATTAATGAAAAAATTGGTTAAATTTTTAGATACTTCAGTGTCATTCACTGCCCTTTTTTTCCCAGAAATTTTAACTTTTTTAGCCAATGACAGTATTTATTTTTCATAGTTTTAAAACACTGTTTTGCACAGGTAGTTTTTCAAGAAAATCTTCGTGAAAAATTCACCCACGTATTAAATAACTCAAGTATAATTCACAGCTAGGAATTACATTTTTTTACACCAGGACTATGTGGTTGATAAATAAATGTAGATAGTATTTTTCTCACTCACACTGAATTTTCTGGAAAGGGTATTAATTTAAAAAGATTTCACCATGATCTTTCACTTACAGAAGTGTTCTGTGTATGCACAACAAATTTATGTTCTTCTTTAATAAACTTTGCATTAGCGTTTTGTACTATGCATGGTCCACACAAAAAGCTCAGAACATACAGCATAGCTGTTGTTAACCTACTTTTAACATACCACAAACGAACAATAAGCTCAAAATGAGAAAAAGCAAATAATAGAAATTTTCATATACCCTACTGAACTTCTCTTTATTTGCACATCCCCCTGTATTCCTGTGTATGAAAAGGAAAGCTTTTTTCAAATTTACTTTGCAACAGTCTCTTCATTAAACAGTCTTGAATTCTGAATTAAAGCTAATATAAATTATTGAAAAATAGGAAAGAGTAAATGTTTAAAAATCAAAAATTTTAAAGAATCTCCCACACTCTCTTTCTCTGCTTTCCTGGCCAGTCATTTTTTCCTCTACAGTATGTGCAAACACAAAAATGTCCAAAAATTGCAGTAACAGCATGGCACAGGCATCATCAGATCAAAGACAGAGGGATATAATTTATGAGCAGAACAGACAGTGCATAGCAGAAAGAGGATTCCAAGAACAGAACATACTGCTGCATGAATAGAACAAAATGTTCACGTGACTCCTCCAAAGATTAGTCTCCCAATAAAAAGAAGTAACTGCTTTCAATTATGATTGTTCAACCAAAGTAAATACTTTTGTCCTTGCTGCTAGGAGTCACAGGTAACACATGAGCACTGGTAAGGGTACAGCATGTACTGTTTTCTGCTAAACAGAAATTAAAAGCGATAATCTGACTATCCACAGGATTCAACACTGGAGTGACATGGTTTTGATACTTTTTAAAAAATGAGATATACCATATTGTAATATATATACACCTTAGGATTGCCTAGCAGTGACTCCATCTAACTCCAGGACTCCAACTTAAGCAAACACTTAAAACAGAAAACCATTCTCAGTTTTTAAAGACAGAAGAGTTCTAATGTTGAAATATATTACTTACAATCAGGAATATATGCAGTTTTATTTCCTGTGAAAGGTGTATTAAAATAATAAAAAGGTTGAGAATGGGAGATAGGATAGGTCACACTCCTAAATCTCCACAGTGTATGTGACCTTCAGCAAAAGATTAAGCCTCCTTTGAGCCTCAATCTGTAAAGGAGAATATTTTTACTAACCTATTTCTATATCTGGAATATTATTCATGTAAGAGCAGTGCTTATCAGAAGACCCTTCATGTAAACTTAAGGATCCTCTTAAGTAGCTGAAAGTAAAAACACACACTATTTCTGACTGATTTAGAGTACTTTCAGAGTTTAATCCTAAAATTTACATTTGATTTAAACAGTGTCGATTTAGATTTTTTTTTTAATGAAGTAATTGCTTTATATGCTTCTAAGTTCAAAAGAAAATGTTTCCCTTCTAAAATTACACTTTGGCATCTCTTACATTTTTACCATTATCTATCTAGAATGTGATACTTCCTGACTTCACTTTCAGCCATGTTTCCTCAGAATATGCTGAGGGAGTCTGCAAAGCCATGTTAAAATAAGCACGATGTTGTGAAATTACATATGGATCTCAAGGTGCCATTCTAAAGCACAATGTTTTTAATATTTATTGTCATTAATTTTTATCACTTCTGAGTGTTCAGTTTGGTAGAAGAAAAATTGCATTTTCCTAGAAGGAGTTAAAAATATTTATATGAAAGTTTTCAGATACTAATGGCTTCTATCCTCATCTGCACAGCTGAAGAAATGCAAAAAAGTGTTTTCATATATCAAAACATAAAAAGCTGCATGGTGATAAAAGTGTAACTATACCAAATATTTTTAAATGCTTGCTTCCTACTGCTTTTTACTGGAGTGTGAATTCTGTATTGAAAAACAGAAATTCACTGATTCTGAAGTTCCCAGAGCATTATGCTGGGAAAATGGATGAATACACACTGTACCTTGGTTAAAGATAATGCTCTAGCTGTCTGGCAATCATCATCTGCTGAGACTGACTGGGCATACACACATCACAGTGAAAAAAACCCCTGGCATTCTTAATTACTAATTCCAAAAGCAAACGTTGCACCTAAGTTAAAATGGCACGAATAAAACAAGATGAATCCCTCAAGTGTATACTATTAGCCGTGTTCTTTTGTCTAGCAACATAAAAATGATAGAAATCCCACTGTCACATTCAGAAAATAAGAAAGCAACACAAAAATACAGGGTATTTTTGACTTAGTTACAGAGAATGAAATTGTTGGGTCACAAAAGCTGTCATGCTGACAGTCTGGCAGCCTGTCGGTAAATGCACTCACAGATCCATCACATTCTGGACATTTACAGAGTAGAGGAGTCACATGGCACCATCATTTACAAGTATCACCCGCTTCCATCCTGTAGATGGCTTAATAGGACAAACAAAACTGTTGGGATGGGGAGGGGGGAAATGAGGAAGAAGCCACTTCCTCTGTATTACAGGTTGTTGAAATTTTTACCCTTGTGCATTCAAGGTCACACATTCAAAAACTTAAACTAGTAAATATTTTACCTTGCTGCTGTTTCTATTTTTGTGGTGAAGCACATGATTTACAAATGCAATTAAGAAGTGGGCCATCTTCAGTGGCCTGGTCAGAGGCTAAACTGAAAACTTTGTGGAAAAGCAGAGCTTCACACAAAAACAAGCTAACCTAACCTCCTAAATTACCTCTAACTGACAGGTAATTGCTTACTATCACTGTTATAACAAGCCTGAAATTACTTTATGCATCAAAATTAAAAATCACCATGTTCCTCATTCCAGCAATTAATGAGAATAGATATATGCCCACTAAATATGGAGAAAATGGAGTGTGAAGAAGAAAGGTGAAATCTGAAGTAGTTATAATAAAAGTTTAAAAAAACCCCAAACATTCTTTATTTACAGAAGTATAGAATGCATGTCAGCTACCTCTTCAGGGCAAGAAAGCTTGATTAGGCATTTCCATACCTGAAATATGTTTGCTTTGCTCTTTAACAGAGTGATCTCCATCTGCTCTTGCCCTTGGATTGTTTTTGTTAGTTTTTTTAGCAGTACAGCTGGCTGTGCTCAAGCCCTATCGTGTTCATAATTAACTAATTATGCTCTAATCAATAGTGCAGATACTGATTTTACAATGTAAATGAGATAAATGAGATAATGGCTGGGGTCAATCTCATTTTATTTACAAAGCTCAGCACACACATCCAATTTCATTACATTGCATCTACCTGCACAGGAGGGAGTCTTATCAGTTGGCCTGCAGAAGTCCTCCTGCAAGCACTGGGGAAAAAGACCTGTGCTTTTACAGAGGAGCCATGAATGCAAAACCCACCCGTCACTGGCACATTTGTAAGTCACTGGTTAATATCACCGAAAACCACAAAGAGCTGATTCAGCCAGAGCGAAGAAACCTATTTTGCATTCACCAGACAGCATCACCCATCTATAGCTGTAAAAGTAATTACCTACATGTCCCTGAAACACAACATTAATAAGCTAATCTTTAAATACAACTTTTCAAATATGCTTCAGAGACTACAGAAAATCTCACTTATGTACACATCATTGCACACCGCCTGCAGTGTCATGCCAAAAGGTACCACAGTGAACAAAATACAAAATTGCAAAATATATATACAGCTCCCAATTTGTCACAACAGCTTGGAAAGATTTACTTTAACTGAATAAAAAAAGATATAAAACATTGATACATATCTCACAATTAAAAGCAGAGAATTTGTCATATAAGCCTTACTCTGACAAACTCAGAATTAGACAGAAAAAGATTAGAAGTAAGCAAATCCAGAATTTTTAAATTCCAAGGGAACTGCAGTGGGATGTGTGTATGTACATGCACCCACTTGCTGAAGGCATGCAACAAAATGGCTACTCCAGCACCAGTGTAGATTTAACTACTCATAAGCATAATCCTTTGCTGGCTTGTTTTGGACCCCATTCCTGACTAAAGGCTCTTGGCACCTAAGGAAGAGACTTCTGAGGAACAGAGGTTTCTTCTCAGGAAATTTCTCTCCCATTTAATCCCTCAGTGTCCAAGTGCTGAGTCACTCTGGAACTGCAAGCAGATGGAAACGTGATTTGGGGTTCATTTTACATTGCAGCACATTCTTGATTTCAGATGAGCACCTTAAAACGAGCCATGACCGTGTAAGTCACTGTCAACACTTGTTTTCTTATCAGCACCTGTTAGATATACAATAGAAAGGAACACATAAGCATTCCCAAAAATTAAGAGTAAATCAATGTAGCTCAAGTGAACTCAAACTGTAGAACTAAAATGAATGACTTCAGCCTGGAGCAGCTGAGGAGTGCTCCTGTGACACCTCACTGCAACAAGACCCCTGGAGTGATAAATTCTGGATGACAGGAATGAACACTGTGCGGTGGGCTGCAGCAGGAACTCTCACATGTCACATCAAAGAAGGCCCTTATTTAAACAATAAAATTCAAGATCTAATAGTGAAATAAATGTACAGTCCTCTATTTAGTGTGCTATTATTAATGCTGTCCAAAAGGTACATTTATTCTAGTTACTGAGGGAAGAGCCCAAAACTATAGCATGTTTTCATTATAGAATATGTGAATAGCACTCATCTTTTGCTTCTGACATTTCTTGAAACAAAGTGAATAAGCAAAGGTATGACTTTGTATCTTACCCTACCATTCCACATCAAAACTCTTCAATTCAGCCCAATTAATTCCAAAACAAATTGCTTTCATTTTGCTGCGATATGTCACAGGTGAAACACAAACCAGAAGCAATGCAGTACAATATTTAGACTCTGAAATACAAGATCTAGATTCTTACAAACTGCTTTGTCTTTAGACAAAAAGTTGACAAAATAATAAAACCCTATCAAGTATAAAATGGAAGAAGTTGGTTCACCTCTTCTTGATTGCTACACTTTTTCCTTGCCTATGAATAGCATAACAACTAAAAATCTGCGGTCATCTCACAGTTTCTGTTCTACAGAACAGTTTTTAAGAAGTCTTCTCACATAGGCTTCAGGTACATTCTAACTTCAGGAGTGTGACACATTTCTACACTAAAATTCTGATGTGACGGCATATGCAAAAATTGTTGATTATAAAGTAGGATGTAGCCCAACTATATGACCTCTTCATGCACAGGTACTTGTTATCCTGAAAGGCTCTCTATCTTCACATATGCTAATAATTCACCCACATTAAATTGTAAGGAACTTCAGCCAATTTCAAAGTTAGATCTAACTTTGCAGTGAGTCTTGCATTGAGTGGGTGGCTGGTTCTGCAACCTACATCTTCCTGGATTCTAATAGTTTCATATTTTTGATTTAGGTAAATGAAATACTCTTTCTGGGAAGGATAAAGCTATGGTGTTACACTAACTAATTAACTCACTTTCGAATTTCTATTATGCCAGGTACAATGCAAGTACACAAAAGGAGAGCTCTTATTTACATAGTTTATAATGGTAGATGACACAATAGACTCACTGCTGTTATGCCTGGAAGAGAGAGGGCATGGCTACTGCTGAAAGGTGAGAGATTATACCAGATAAGGGATGATTGATGAAGACAGTGTATGGGCAAGATGGACATAGCCTGACAGAGCATGATGAGCTTACTGATCTTCAACTAAGAGTTAGTTTCATGATAAGGTGACTAAGTACTTTTGGATATGGGAAATTGTCTGATCTCCTGTTTACTTAAATTTCTGTCCAATCTCAAGGGCATAAGTAGAAACAAATAGTGTATTTCAATTATACCACAAAACACGAAAATAAAACAAGCATTAATCTGGCAGACATCTGTGTAGCTAAATTTATTATGCTAAATCCAAAACTGCCACCTGATTTAACTGATTAAAATCATTATTTTAATACTAAATCAGACACCTCCTCATATCCAAAAACCTAACACTGATTATTCATGGGTAAGGAAGAATCTGAAAGGGCTATTGTTGTATGTCATTCCTATGTAACCGAGATTTTTTCTGAATGGTCTACAAATCATTTAGTTTATGAAACTTAAGTTTGCATGTACAAAATGAATTCTAAGAATGCTGAAAAGAAACTTTATTTCCTATACCTGTATGTGAAAAGCTTTCTTTCAGCAAGAAATTACCTTTTTTGTCTCTTAGTACTGCAAAACTGCACAACACATGGCTTTGTTAAATTAGTTTGCAAAATTCATTAATGGCCCACATATACAAGTGAAATATAATGATATGAACAATATTTCAGATGCATTTGCTTTTGTTAATATACAGCTACTATACAGAACTTCTATTTCCAGCATTTTAATGTTTAAACTAACAATTTCTGTGAAGACAATGACCCAAAGACATGCATTAAAGTAATGCTACACCAATTAGACACTTAAAAAGTCCTTTGACAAACTGAAAAGTGTAAAATTTAAGAAGCTATTACCAAATGCTGCATTTGTCTTCCTGAATTAAATTCTAGCAATACATGATTGCATCTGTAGTGCCACTCTCAGGTGTTTAGACTATTAACTCTACTGAATGGTGTACTGTTTATGAACTACTAGAAAAGTCCATTATAGTTTTGAATACTGCCATCAAACATCTTTCAAAAGGTGAAACATCAAGTGTTAGCATCTGGCTTTCAACCTAATGATATGGGAGAGAGTGTGAGAGATGGAGAGAGAGAGAGAGAGAGAGGCAGAACAAAATTCTACAAGGAAGCTGTACTGGGGAAAATCATAAAAAATACAACAAGAATTCACCTTAGGATTTCAAGCACGCCCAGGAAAATACCAACAATATTTGAAACAGTATTTAATACGCATTAGTCCGTCCTTAAAATCCTCCAATAGCAGAGATTGCTGAACTTCCCTAACAAACATCTCTAGTGCAAGTATTCTTATTATTAGGAAAAAATCTTCCCATTGGCTAAATCATCTTGATACAATGTAGCTTATTTTTAGTTTGATCAGCTTTGAAGAACATTTTTTTCCTTCTTTGTAGCAACTTCTGTCTTTATAATTTTCATATTAATTTGGGCTTTTTACACATATTTCCCATCTTCATTAAATTAAAGAGATATTACTATTTTAAGCTATTTTTATTCATGTCTCCTGTGTTCTTCCTATCATCCAGTTCAGTTTACTTTGGACCTTCCCTGTTTACCAAAGTGGACAGGATACGCTAGAGCTGAAACTTCAAAGTGTGAGACACTGTTCTGAATATCCGGGAGGAGCACTTCAGTAAGTTAAATGCAACACCTCTCTCTGTATGTATCAGGTTTGATCAGTTGTTACTCTGGATCACAGATCAATGTTCTGTGATCCAGAGTACTTAAAACACTTAAAATAGTTAAAGTATCCCAAAATGTCTTTTTTTTTTTTTTTTAAAGTCACTCTTGGTAACATAATCACACAATCAATGGTGATTTGCCTTTTCCTTTCTGCATTGCATGTTTTTTCTGAATACTTTCTTAAAACTTTTTTTTAAAATTCTAATACTGCACTCACTCACATCCTCTTGTCATCACCTCCAAATGTGTCCAAAGACTTTACTTCAGTACCAAAGACGCTAAAGCAAAACTTAACAAAAATATCGTAATACTGAATCCAGGAGAGCTGGAGTGGAACCCAGTGAGCTGAGTATGTTTTGACAGTGAGTCCATGATAGCTGGTTTACTTTCCTAATCAGCTACATATTTTATTGCAGCTTAATTAACAGAATCTGTAACATATTTAAAGGAATGTCACACACAGAAGTTTTTTGGAAGTCCTACTAAAGCCAAGATAAGCCACATTTATCATTCTCTCCTATCCACAATACCTAGACCATTTTAGTTTAATGAATGATCATAAATGACAGTAAACATAACTTTCTTTTTTTTTTCATAAACTCAGCATGACGCATGGCCAAACATTTTTTCCCCCCCTTGCTTACACAGCACTTGGACACAACTCTTTACTTTCATAATACTGCATAAGCGGTCAATAAACTTGGGTCTTTTCTTTCTAGAAATCCTTTCTAGAAAGGATTCCTAAATCCTTAAAGACCAAATTCTTACAGATCCTTAAAGATCAAATTCCTGCATTAGCATCTACTTCCCAGTGCAAATTTCTTCATTTTTAAGATGTCTTCGTATGCCTTGACAATACAGAATGATAAGCATTCCTGATAGTTCCAACAAAAATCTTAACTCTGAGATTCTCCCACCCCCTTTTTAAAACGAAACGACGTGTCAGACATCAGGTTAATTTTATTTAATATAATATTCAAACATGAAATGCCCTGGTAAGATATGACTCATAGATAAGTATACATAAATTTGTATATTCTCCTATTACTTATTACAGCATTTAATTTCTTTTTTAAGTTTAAAAAATACTTTCAAATGGAAACGTGCCTTGATAGATGACAAAACCCACCATATCTCAAGAAATTCAAAGATTATAGATCATAGAGTTACAAGTGTGATTGCATTTGAGCAGAATTTTTCCGAGCAAAAAGTTCAAGATGAAAACGATGAAGGTGTCAACACTCTGATACTGTAGATTTAAGAACTGGATCTGTACCATTTGAAGATCAAAATACTATGTGAGCATCTACCAGGATATATACGGACGGAGACGAAGATCTCAGCTGTCACGCTGTGTGATCAGTTCTTCATTCCTTCCCCAACTTACAAAACAATTTTGTGTTTGTACTGGGAGGAGATAAGCTTGTCCTGAACACTGCCAGAGAAGTAAGCCAAATGAAACAAATGCCTGCACATACTCAACTTTTTCTTATTTTTAAAAAAAAATATCAGAAAGAAGTATAGGTATAGTTCTGTTCACTCAAGTGTCTGGAGTCAGAAACAATTAGTTCATACTAATAAGCATAAAATCAATTTTTCCATGGCAAATCTATTCCTTCAGAATAGTAAGTCTCAAGTGTTTTACAGGTCTCATTATCACTGAACATTTATTTTTTTTTAGGAAACAATCCTTTTTACAGTAAGGTCTATGTACAACACAGTGTTCTATATAGAAATGTTCTTATTAAACTGTATATAAGTAGAGTGACAGGCAGATGGCAAACTGTTGCTTATTTCTTTCAGTATCACCATAGAGAAACACACAATATTTAAGTCCCACAGGCTTCTGTCACTCTTCAATGAATCCAAGCATTGAATAACATCATTTGCCAACGAAGCACAGGGGAAAGAGACATTACTTAATAGGACAATCCTGACAAGACATTTATCCGGGATTTTTCAACGATGCACATACAAAATGTTCCTGAATAGTGCAAAAAAATGCAGGCAAATTAACCACCTTGTCAGTTCAAATAACAAACCAATCAATTACATTCTATCCAAGCCTGACAAGCAAACTCAATGTTTTGTCATAATAAGCTCATAGTTGAGACAAGGTAGCTGTTCTCCTTTACTTTAGGTATTCTATTGAGAGCTTTATCCACATTTAAAAATCCTATTATAAAAGGTTTCCACGATTGCCTCCGAGGATGAGTTGTGGCAGAGTTGTGTCTCATGAAGGGTATCTACACAGTAAAGTGATAAGAAAAAAATATTAACATTGAAAGATCATAGCAGCTCTCCTCTGTCTTATGAAACATTTTAACATCACACTAAATTTAAGCAAAGTGTATGCTCAGATCCAAATACTTAGACACCCACACCAAATTTTCAAGAGTCTCTAAGTGTCAAAACATTAAACTGATTCAAGTATAGCAGCCTTATAACTCTTACAAATTTTTCTCAATACAGCTCAAAGAACAAAGGCCGTCCACCACAAGACAGAAAAGGTAATTTTATTTTTTTTAATCATAAAAGCAATCATTTAATACAAGTGGGCTTGATTGTGAAGCTAGCATTTTACTCGGATTTGCAACCCACAGAAATGCAGCTATGAGACTGACTGCAAGCACAAACATGGGTACTATGTTATAATCTTAAAAGAGGTTTATTTTATAGAATAGCAATTGAAAGAAAAGAAGTCTTAGGATTTAGGAAGGTCTAAGTAAGGGAGGGTTTCTTCCAAAATGCATTGTAATAATTCAGTGTAAAAAAGGCTTTAGTCACTTCTGAAAAAGTGTCTTTGAGCCAATAATTCTAAAGCCTTCACAGCTTTTTCTTTTCCTACTTGTACTTCCTGTCTTTTGACACTCATGACATACATACTTTTCAAGAATGCTTTTTAAAAAATCAATACAATTTTAAAGTGCTGATTCTCTACATTAAAATTCTTTAAAGTACTTGTCATACAGCAAATTAATGTATCTTAGAGCAATGTGAGATTTTGATTAGAAAAACATCTATGCTGACTTTAAGATGAGCATATGCATTTTGAAAGAAAGACTGGTAAGAAGTTTCCATCACCACATTTGGTGTTTATATATATTTTTTTTTCAATTTGAAATGCATTTAAGTAGAATTGTAAATAAAAAATAAACTGCTGTCATACTTTGATAAAATATAACAGTCTGATGAACAGGAGCCATTTTGTTGCCACATGTTCAAATAAGAGTTCTTTGCAACTGAATTTTATAAAGTTTTGAGTAGAAGGATTTTAAATCTAAGAATCAGAGGGACAGCAAGAAGTACCATATATAAATTCACTCCCAATTCTCACTTCATCTCTTACTTGAGATATGATTAAAATTTTAAATTAGGTGTCCTGAACTGCAATTCTACAGTGCAATTTTGAACTTTTTAAGAAAACTGAAGAAAAGCTTAGCTGTAAGATAGAAATATTCTTCATAGTCATCTCATTACAATCCTCTTCCCTTATTGAGCGCAACTAGTTTTGTTCTGACAGCCTCAGTGGGTGAGGTTGACATGGGTGCACACTGAGATGCAGAAACTCGAAGGGTAGCATCAGAAACAATCAAGATAAACTGAAGGTCTCTGTGCCACCTCTACCCTCTCACAGCAATGTCAGTAGCTGCAACTGTATCATTTCAGTCAGGTCATCAGAATGTGACAGGCTGTCCCATCTGGGCTAACAAGGTTTGGGCAGGAATACAGCAACCCATACTTTAAATACAAGGGGTTTTATTTTGGTTTCTCAAAATGAGTGAATGAGTATGTGAATATTTGTATACACACACATACATGTATGGATATCTATATATAACTGTACTTATATATAAATGTCTATTTATATATTATTTTCACATAAAAATTTTATCCATGTAAATGTTTATATATATAAAACCAACTTCACAGCTGAACCAATAAAATAATCAGTTAAATTTTAATAAGCTCACAAATCAAAGTAATTAAGTACAAACAAGGTTCTCAGAGGAAACATGTACCTACTGAGAAAAGATGCTAATATTTTGTAGCAATTTACATAAGGCTGTAAGAACACAGACATCAAGTAGAAAAGTGTAAGTAACCTACACCTGCACTTTAATATAAGTTATTCTTATAATATTTCTTTGTATAGCATTTTTATTGGTAACAACATATCAAGAAATTTGAAAGGATACTAGAATATTTACTCACATATTAAAGGGAAATTATTTTTTTAATGGTTGGACAATTTTTCCATTTCTACTCTATTAAAAATTTAACTTGACATCATTTATTTTACACATTCTAGGGTTATCTTCACACTGTCATGTTTGAAATATTATTAATTAAGGAATCACTACTGGCTTTGTTTAATCAAGTAAAAGATCTATTTTTTTTTTTGTTCTAGAGAGTGAAAGATTGGTAAAAAACAAAGGAATATGAATGTATAAATACAATAGCTTGTAATTATTGTAGTTAATTGTATTATTGTAATATGATAGCAAACTCATCTGATAACTGACTACTGCTCTGAGACCACCCACATTAATGACATTTCTCCTGCTCCAGTCTTTCCTTCTGCTCTTCTTCCATCCCTACATACCATTTGCCAACCCTTCCTCAACCAAAGAACTGCTCCCATTCCTGTACATCCATTCAAATTTCTGACTGAAGTACCCAGAGTTGTCTTCAATAGCTGAACTTGTATTTACAGCCTCACTCAGGAAAAGGATTTAGTGAGCACAAAAATCTGAAATAAGGATGGCGAGCAAAACGGAACAGCTTTCCTGTCTTACCAGTAGATGAACAAATATTAAGAAAGAAAAAAACATCACAGATAATACCATAACAGATGCTTTGAACAGGAAGGTTCTCAATTGCATATTTGGTCCTTTAGAAGAGTTGCTCTCTCCCAGCTCTCTTTCAATACAGGACAAAAAGTAATTATAAAAGCACTTTCCTTCAAATTTTGGTACAAAGAGGGAGAAACACACCAACCTCTCTCCTCCCTAACCACACAGGACTGTTGTCATCTGCTTCCTTACTTAAGTAAATATTACGTCTTATTTACTTAATAAATATTATTAGGTGGGTGTCTAAGAATATGTGCAGGTTTCCTTTTTGAAAGGCTTTATAGGACAAGAAACTCCACAAGTTATTTCAAAACTTTCTACTCTTCATTTGTGTAACAGACATGGAAATTTGCAAACTGTGGATAAATGTCATGCTTATGTCATCAGTTGTGATCCTGGTTCTTTTTTAGCAATTTTAATACTTGCCTTCATCAGGTTAAATTGCTGTTGTAACAGCAATGTTTCTGGCTGCTAACTGGGCACAAATAAAAATACATTTTCAACTACAATGTAAAATCCATCTATCTTCAAGGGTCTGAAGGCAAAAAGCTGCTTCAGTGTACTTTATCAACTCTGAAAAATTAGGAGTCTCCCTAATTAGTCTCTGCTAAGCCTAAAGAGAAATTTGGTGTATTTGCAAATAACTTTAACGAGGTGAAGATGATATGTAATATGCATTTTTAAAATTCAGACTGCTCAAGGTACACCTCATCTCAGAAATTAATCTGTACCCAACAGCTCTATCAAGTGGATGAGAGTTACTGAGCTCTTTAGAGGGAAGAAAAACCCAAACCAGACTCCAAAAACAATTATGACCAATGTGTCTTTTAGACATTGCTAATTACTTCAAATTTCTCAGTATGATCAAGTTATAAATATTAATAAACGCTTCCTGAATGGTTACAGATATATATTTATCTGCTAATATACACACTGATTAGCCTGTAAAAAAGTTATCTGCAGGGCAAAGGATCACAGCATCTGAGGTACACTGGAACAGAAGAGCTCTGCTTTACCTTAGTAGCTGTCACATGGGAACATAATGACATTTAAAGCTGGTCACTGCATAAACACATTGACTGTCTCGATTTACAGAATTCTGTTCTCCAAGTACTTCTATGCCCACTTCAAAACAAGAACACAATTTCAAACTATTTCAGAGGAAAATTATACTTTTAGTACTGAATGGAACCATTTCACATATACAATACCAATATATTTAATCTATTGTATGGGCTACATAATTTTCCTTCATTCTGTACTGTCTTTGTGAATACAACCTTCTGAGAACGCATGAAAAATATCCAGTCAATATGCTCAATACTCTCCATGAAACCCAGCTTTCTTTTTTAAATGACTGCATTTACAGACCTTGTCACAACAAGGTCCCTGATGTTATCAAAGCAATTTCAAGATACTTTAATCATTGGCAAAACTCAGTGACTTGACAAGAGAAACCTGGGCCAGAAGACTTCAATGGCTTGAAAGGAAGGTTATTGAATGATGTAATTTCATTTGGATAGGACTGATTCCAATTGATCTGTTTTTGCAATGCATATCTTCCCTCTGCAGCTGCCTCTATCTGATTCAGTGCTTAACTGCAAGGAGTGACTATTCCTTTCCACTTAAAGCAGAACTCTTCCTTCCTCCTGCTATCATTTTGAATGAGCACGAGGAGCCCATTTTCAAGTATAATATATCTCTTCTCACTGCAAAAAAAAATACATTCAACTGAATGCCAACCCATGAATTCAACTGAGTCTTGTGACTGCCAGCATATGTATTATGTAAGTAGAAAAACAGATCATAGAGCATTATGTTTATCATCATTATTATTACAAACTGAAAATATTGAGTTAGGGTTTGTATAATACATGGGCACATGGCAGTACAAAATAATTCTCAATCCCAAGTGCACAATATCATGTAATCTACACTGTATTAGACTGTACTTATTTTCAGTTGAGTACTTATATTCAAAAGAAAAAAAAACCCTGCTTGGTATGCAATAAGCATAATAATTAATATTTGGTTACATGATGTATCAAATCAAGTCTTCCAATAAAAGTATGTTTTTCCTTAGTTTTAACAGAAAATAAGTGTACCATTAGGAACCTCACAATTTAAGTTAATTTTAAACTGCTTAAAACCTGGGGGGGGCGGGAAGCTATATATAGGTCATTACAGAGCTTTGAGAGGAGTATTGATGAATAATGTAATCATCATTATATGCTAATGAAACTGAACCAGGATGTGCCAATAGATGTTGCCAGCAACATGTAGCGGACAGGTCAACTAAGTTGCCCTTTATTCACCCAGCTTTAGTCTTACGCTGTCTGTGCACACAGCACATGCTTGACTAACAAAACATGTGACTTGCTGGTTTAGACATAAATGTGAGCTTTCCTCTGATAATTTAATGAGCAACAAAAGTGAATTTAAAGATCAGCTGCTAGTCCTTCACTGCCTTCCCAACTTTTTGTATCACAGGAGATTATAGTTCTGCTCAATTTCACTTTTTATGCCTAATCTATATAAGGAATATATAAAATATTCCAGATTTTAAGAGCTTTCAGGTGTCTAACAGCAGCAGCAATATTCAGGCCACTCTGAAGCAACGTGCACACCAGACATGCCTGCAGGAACACTTCCAGAGAAAATACAACCGACCCTCAGTGCCGATCACTTTGCCTGCCTGACCCCAGGGCTTCAGCTCTGTTCAGAGTAATTGATACAGAGTATCTTCTCTGTAAAACTAAGTTCCAAAGGTAAGCAATTATGACTTCACCTATCAGTAAACTTAAAAGCATAAACTCGATAAAAAGATGTACATTTTATATATTACACAGCTTTACATTATGAGTACTGTCACTCACTGTAACTGTTTCAGTTAATGTGAGAACTCTGACCTCCTCTAAGTATTGTATAAATGTAACAGCATAGCATTAATCTTACAGATCAATATTTTACTGGAAATAAAGACCAAAACTTTCTTCAAATACAGAATTTGTTTATTATTGCTATTATTTATAGACCATACTTTGAGAAACATTTTAACTAGCAGAGCCATATAATACAATTAATTAGATTAAAGTATTGATTTGAAATAAAAACCTGAATAGTCTTTTAAAATTAAAAAAAAATGGTGTGAAGGTTATTTTTCCATTTCAGTATATAAAATAAAGTCTAAAGCTGTTCTATAATACTGTTATAATTGTTTTGTTTATTTTTACAGAAAAGTAGATTAAGTAATTTATTGGACTTCATATTTATCAGTGGGTATGGATGAAATCTGACAGAAAAATCCAAATTTCACTTCACTGTTTCAGTTTCAACACTGTATAGTCAACACCAAAGACACTGGACTGCACAGTTTTCATACTGTTTTCAGTGAAAATACATTCCTAAGCCTTTAAGTTAGCCATCAGTTACTCATAGTTTATTGATATCTGTGAAGCATTTAGAACCTTCTCTGTGACTTCAATGTGTTAAAATCTCAGCATGACTATCACAAATACTGGAAAACAAGCCAAAGTAGGAACTCTGGTTTCTTGCTCTGCTGCTCTATCAAGCACAAATCTAAAACACAGATTCAGAGCTAGGAGATGGGCATGTTTCTCCTCCTTTCAAAGCAAATTATTCTTAAAGATATTTACAAGGGTTTTTTCCTCTCAAAACTCCCAGTGGCAGAAACCTTAAAAGTGTAACAGTTCTACTGTGAGACATTCAAAAGTCTCTACAGGATCACAGGGAACCTCTTCATCAAGCTGCTCTGCATCACAGTCCAGGTCAAAACCTGTGATGCACTTGCTCCCATGCTTAAGAAAGCCATTATGATCCAGTTTTATTTATAAATTAGATTGAAAATATTAATGGCACTAGTGACACTTTATGGCTTATTGGAACGTTGAGTCTAGAAAAGAAAGTGAGGTGTAAGTACAATCTCTTACCACTGCTATGGCTTATAATTACAGAAGAATTTACTAAAAGACCACAAAGAGCTGTATCACGGTTTTGGAAGAGGAAATGTTGGCTTGTCAAACGCAATGCTAGGCTGAATCCTGCAGGAAGCTGTCATGAAAGGGAAGGTTGCCAAGTGAAAGGGGAATGATTTTTAAAAGAAAATTTACTCAGAGTTCAGAGAAATAAAGCAGAAGGGGCTATGCAAGTGATGCCTTTGAGCTCAATACATCAGCAAGCACAGTGAAAACTTGGCCTCAGACCTCCATGCCTACCAGTATGACACAGGATAGAGAGGGACAGCCAACAGCAGGAACACGGCAAGTACGGGTCTGGTCCATTTGGATATATTCCAGTCCACAAGAATTATTCAATGTTTCTGAAAATGCATGTTTGTTATCTCTGTCAGTCTCCTGTGTAAGATCTAAGGGACACCATTACAGCCAAGGCAGGACTCTGAAAACTGAAAAATGCTAAGATGAGCCAATCTTAAAGTGGTGAGATATGCACAATAAAAATGACAGTAAAGAAATCATGGGCTGGTCAGCCTTGTCCCTGTACTGGGGAAGATCAGGGGATCCATTGCCAAATACATGAAGGTAGCTGAGAGCACTCAGCAAAGATTTAATAAGGATAGAGGGGTTGCTAATAATCGAAATGACAAATGACATGCTCTGTGAAAGAGGGAAAAGCAATGGCTGCAACACACCAAAAGGTGTCCAGTATAAGGCTTTTCTATCAGCCTGGTACAGCATTATCTTTATCAAGTTAAAAACAAGGCTGGATGAATAGGTTGAAACCCAGCTGGGGTCAAAGGACAGAACACAACAGCTTGAGTTCTAGACGCTGTCCAGTAACAAAGTACCCCAGGGAGAATTGGTGCACCACACACGGCATCACCCGCCAGACAAGGGAGGGGATTGTCTTAATCTGCTCTGCATTGGGGTGGCCTCAGCTTGAGTGCTGGGGGCAGTTTTGGGTGCTACAATTCCTAAGAAAGACATTAAACTATTAGAGAGTGTCCAAAGGAAGGCAATGAAGATGGTGAAGGGCCTGGAGGGGAAGTCATATGGGAAGTGCCTGAGGTCTCTTAGTTTGCTCAGCCTGGAGAAGAGGAGACTGAGGGGAGACCTCATTGCAGTTACAACTTCCTCATACATAAGGGGAAGAGGAAGGGCAGGCACTGATCTCCTCTCTGTGGTGCCCAGTGACAGAACCCAAGGGAATGGCTGAAATTGTGTCAGGGGAGGTTTAAGTTACATATTAGAAAAACATTCTTCACCCAGAGGGTGGCTGGACTCTGGTGCAGGCTCCCCAGGGAAATGGTCGCAGCACCAAACCTGGTAAGAGTCCAAAAAGTGTGGACAATACTCTTAGCCCATGGTGTAGGTCTCAGCCCTTGGGGATGGTCCTGTGCAGTGATGGGACTGGACCCAATGATCCTTGAGGGTCCTTCCAACTCAGCACATTCTGTGATTCTTTGATTTTGGGGCTGACAGCATTACCATACTTATTACCATACTTCTTAGTTGAAAGAGGGAGCGCTCTTGTGGAGCGCTCTCACCACAAGGGCTTGCAGCCACAAAATGCAGCTTAGGAGGTTTAGAGGGGGCATCAGCAGATGCCTTTTCAGTACAAGGAATTGTGCAGTAAGCTCAGAGGTACTTATGCCTCAGCTCTGTGGGAACAAATAAATAAGAAGCTATGGTAATTTGTTCTTGATATTCTAAAAGCTTTCATTTTCAGTATTAGAAACCATTACCAATTCCTGTGGTCAGGATGGGAAGACACGATGCTGAATAAAATCTGTGATGCCCAGTGTGTGGGTAAGTAGTGGATTTCTGTCAGTTATAAAGGATAAGAAATTTCCTTCCCAGCCCTCTTACAGGCAGTATCTAACTGTATGTAAGACAATAGTGTACTATAAAGTGTCCGAGACTGATTTATAATCAGTCTTGTTGTGCACAAATAGTAAAATATTGTGCCCTTGATGCCATCTTAAAATTCAACTATAGTAGTCATATTAAAGGCCTCTTTCTTAAGACTGACTGGTGATTTCATATTCTACTGAAAGCTAGACATGATAAACATTTCACCAAATAAAAGCCAGAAGAGGTTATACACGTAAGTTTTCTAAGCGGAAGCATATCTAAGGCATTTTGGTAGCCATCAAAAAAAAAAACAAATGAACAACCAAAACAAAAACAAAGCAAAAAAATCCAACCAAATAAAAAGCCAAAACACCCACAGAAAACTAGTATTATTCATCTATATTTACAACTCCACAATAAAAAGCTTTATACATGAAGTGGCCTAAAGAAAAATTTCACAGATGTGTTTACAAAGGAAAGAGTAAGAAAACAAAAGTAGGGAAAATGCAATGCATTCACTTGAACAGTTCATACAAATACCTGTATTTTAAAATAAGTATCTTAACACTGGACTTTTTTTTTTAAGGCCATAAAGTTTCTCAAGTTGATTGACATATGTAGAAAAGCTTAACTTACAAAGCAAACATTTCATATATTCCATTATAATTTCACAGTTAATTTTCAGTCTTCAGTATTAAAACTTTCTAAAAAGATAACAGATCTCTAAGTAGAAATGGAGTGTTTCTGAAATGAACAAAAAAAGGAATTATGATATTCTTTCAAACTACTCCTGAAGCATGCAAAATTTAGTAATAGGTTTTTTTTTCAAAAGAAGAAGTTAACCAATAGGTATAAATAATGGATGCATTTGTATTGTATCAGAATCAAGCTACATACTAAAAGCATTGTACAGCACTCCTGAAAAGGGCTATTCAGACAATGTACTTAGAACAACATTTGTTATAACACAGGTCGCCTATAACATGGATGAATGCATGCAAATCAAATTCAAACTTAACACAAAAATATTAAAAATTACAATGACAAATTGTATTGTATATAAAAATCTATTAATTAATCGCATTTAAGACCATGCCAAAAGTTTGAGAACAGTGTACTAAGATGTTTTATTTGTGAAACTCTGTGCTAAGTATTAAATAAATCACTTCCAAAACTACTACAAAAGTTCAGTGAAATCAAATACCACGATGTCCCTTGTAACATGCTTACTTATGATTTTTTCTCAAATAATACTAAGAAGGACTCTAAAAAAATTATTTCATCGTGACAAAAAATGCAAGTCAAGTAAAAGATTATGCAGATTTTTTGCAATGTCATTACCACACAACTGTATTCCTGAATATTACTTTCAGCAGGTACTTCAATAACCTAGTCTAGATAAAGCATGAAGTTTATTTCAGCTAAATCAAGAGATAAAACTACCTTTGTAGATAGGAAAATAATCATCTGTTTGGACATACATATTCTCATATTATGTCTTGGCAGTAAAATCTATATGAAACAAATCTAAACCAACTGAAACCAGTAGGAAGAAGGGGTATCTCACCCTGTAGCACACTGGGAGTAAGGTGAATCAAATTATTCTATTTCATATTAAATTTTACCATTTTCCTGAACTTTTGTTACTGCCATTGTTAGGCACTTCTGCTCAGATGAGTAATACTGGTTCCCTCTAAAAAATGTTAGATCAGGCAGAAATCTAACAGCTTTTAAAAGCAGTTAAAAGCAGGCTTAAATCCATTTCAAACAATGCATCTATATCAATTTCTATCTTCGAAACTTGAATTTGAGAGAAAAATATGAAATAAAAGAATATTGTTTATCATTCTGCATTACTTTGGAACTACTAGAGTACTAGTACTTTGGAACTACTAGAGTAGATTCAGTCTTTTGTCTTATTAGTGATCATAGTCATTCTGAAATGCTCTTGTTCCCTCATAATCCTTTTCACTATTTTTTCCTCTATAGAAGAAAATAACACAGAATGTGAATCTATCAACCCATTAGAATGACAGGCAGACATAAGGTAAAAATGATGGATACAAAGAAGTTGAAGAACTTGATTTCAGAATACTGCAAAGTGATGGAATCTGTGACTGCAATTTATTAATTTCTGAAATCTTTCCTACTAGTTTTTGGAGAACAGAGGAAAACAGGGAAAAATTAAAATATTCCAAACTACTTGACTACTTTATCTATTTTAATTAACAGGTCAAGATAGATGAATAAAAACATGTAACATAAAGGAAAATATCTAACAAAACATGGAATTTCAGAAAAAAAACCTTTTTATGAAGGGCTGCTGATTAATATATATTTGATAAATTAAGTCATATACCAACGTTTTTCTGCATTTAGAATAAAGAGTTTTAAAGCATGCAAAATAAACACATTGGAACTGTAACTATATAAGTAAAGTTAATTATGCTTTAGCGTACTTTTTTCATTCATGCTTACCATTCATACTTTTTTCTTTTTTAATAAACTTCTTTGCTACTTTTGTAAATGTTTTAATTAATCAATTAAAAAAAAGTAATTTTGCAATCATAAGAAATATCTTCTGCTACCTATAACAATGAAGTAGCTGAGAATTTACTAAGAAGTAATTTTCCAGTCATCCATTCCCCATTTCAATGTCACTGACTTGTCTTGAGCACAGCAAACTTCTCATTTTCACACAGGATTCCCATCCACAACTACCCCTCCCTGGTTCTTTAAACGGTTTCCGTATTCCCCCTCCTCTGACTATTATCCAACTGGTTTTCTTGTTTCAGTGTCTTTCTCTAATCAGTCCAACTTTGCTCAGGTCCTGAAGCTTTAATAGTCTGGATTTTGCTGCCTACGCACACCATTTAAATTCTATTTTTTTACATTTACCATCCAAACTCAGGTCCTTCTCCAATCCTAGTCCCACCATGATCTCCGACTGGGCTGCACCAGACAACCACAGCTCTAAGGTTTGTCTGTCAGTAACCTAGGACCCTGTTTCATACAGCACATCTACAAGATTTTGGTTTAGCTTTACTGAAGAAACAAGGATATAGTACAAATGCTAAACTCTGGTAGATGAGTAAAAAATTTCATCATGTCTGTTGAGATGAAATGGTACAGAGTAGTGACTCAAGAGAAAAAAGAACAAAAAACTCCATGAACATTAAACCCTCTGAGAATACAGTGGAGAATCCAAGGATGGCAATTCAGCTAGATAAGGATCAGCCTGGTCCAAGGAGCAGCAGAGGCTGAAATATCTTCACCTTACCAAAGACTGCCCGAGAAGGAAAGGTACATCAGACAACAGCACTGGGAGAGATACTCATACTGAAGCTTAGCCTAGCAAAATGCTACTCCTTACCACAAGTGACTATGTGATTGCTGTGGATTCTTCAGTTCTGCACATCCTGCTCACATCTCTCTATGCATGACAAAAGATGACCTAGAAAAGGGGGAGTCATACACTCTCCACACTCACTGCCCCATTTTACTCCTCTCTTACTCTACTCTGCTCTCTCATCCAGTGCAGCATTACCAGTTATTGATACTGTCCTTAACATCTTTCTTCTCAATCCACATTTCTGTTCCCAGCAGGTCATGTAGCAACTCCAACTGTAGGGATAAATGCACTCAAAATAGCCCACAGCACTCTAAGCACAGTGACAAATGATCTAAAACCTGCCATACCATGACTCTGATGGATATGAGGAAACTATTTCTCTCACAATATCCTTAAAGCTTCCCTTTGCCAAGGTTTCATCAAATTGACATGAATAAATTTCTCCTCTGTCCTTGGGAAAGAAAAGGAAGTCTTTGCCAAAATTCAATTTACTGATCAAAGACTTCAATTTAGTTTTCTTAAAGGTATGGGGTGAGGGACATCTGGGCAAGACAGTATACTTATTCAAATCTCACCTTAAAAATTTTGCCTGAAAACATCCAACCTAAAAGATACACATGATACATAAGATACATAAAGGAGGGGGAAGCCATATAAGGACCAAGTGATTGAAGTTTTACAAGTTTTTACAAGTTTTACAATAAGAAACTGAAAATGGGGTCTGGTACCACAATTATTACCACTTCCCAGTGTAGCTAACTTTCATCTATATCAATGCTAGCTAAAAAATTCCAGAGAGTAAGCTTTGTTAAGTTCCAGTCATGGACATTTTGCTTGATCATTTCCCCATTTCTCCTTTTGCTGGTCTGTGAGTCAGTATTTCACAGCATAGTCATTGCATAGAATACTGTATAGAATACACATAATCCATCATTCTTGATGAAATTGAGTGGTTAAATTTCCCTAATTCAGAAACAGAAATCATAGTATGAATTTGAAATAAATTAATTGAAGCTAACATTCTAAGAGAAGAACCACACTTTCACAAGGAAGTGCTCCTGAAAAAAAACCAAACATGTTTTAGCTCATTCATCAGTGACTTCTCTAATTAATTCCAGCTTTTTTTTCCCTTGTTGACAAAGACACAGTAAGTCTCAAATACAATGACCAACAGAAGCTGAAGCACTGTTTTTTCCAAAAGATCTGGTGGCCAAGACAGAAGGAAATCTATTGCCTATTTCAACAATGAAAACGGAGCATATGTCTCACAAAATAGCAAAATTAAAGATAACACGTAACACTCTAGTAACATTGACAATTCTAGGGTTGGCAGAAAATGAA
This sequence comes from Sterrhoptilus dennistouni, assembly GCA_013397095.1. NCBI lineage: Eukaryota > Metazoa > Chordata > Aves > Passeriformes > Zosteropidae > Sterrhoptilus > Sterrhoptilus dennistouni. The sequence continues at coordinate 356,461 of VWZU01006417.1, forward strand.
TACACTCAAGCTACTGAAAAAGACAACTGCAGCAACATTAAATATTTTTCCTTTTCTTCAACTTATTCATTAAGTGTATTTATTAAGCCCACTGTCAACTCATAAATTTTGTTTATGGTGACTGAAGTGATGTTTTGAACCTTATTGCTTTAACTAAAGCAAAAATCCACCAGCTTCCCACGAACTTTTCTACATGTAACTGTCTGAGGAAATCTACTTCGAAAATTCTAACATGGATTAATCTATACTGAAAATACTGTGCTGCTTAATTTCAGAATTTTATCAATCTTCATAATGAAAAAATTAATTATCTACCCATAGATATGGTTTAATACAAATTTAAATGCAAAAATGAAGGAAGCATGGCAATTATTTTAGGCATCTTGCCTAACAGTGGAACTAGTTTTGAATGAAATATTAAGGTATTTTTATAATGGGAATGAGACAATAGGAACTCAATAGTTCTTATTCAACTTAAATAGAATGAAGTACATATAATATTAAATGAAGTTTCAACATAAAAATATTCTAAAGTTTTCAATATAAAAGTATTTTAAGCTAAAATCTTCTGAGTTTTCTATATTAAGTAGAGCAACAGCTTGATAATTATTATATAATTAAGCTTAATAAGCTTAATAATTGTTATATATTGTAAAGGCAATCCATGTTTTTGTTTCCCACAAGATGCAAAATGTACACTATTAGAGATACTCAGCTAATACAGTGGATTTCTTAAGTGAAGAACCACACTGCAAGAAAGATAGAAAGCTGTGAGAAAGACTCCAAGGAGGGCTACAAAGATGCTGAAGGACCTTGAGGGGAAGCCATATAAGGAGTACCTGAGGTCACTTGGTCTGTTCAGCCTGAAGGAAACTGAGGGGAGACCTCACTGCAGCTACAACGTCCTCGTGAGGGGAAGAGGAGAGGCAGGCACCGATCTCTTCTCTGTTGTGACCAGTGACAGGACCTGAGGGAATGGCCTGAAGCTGTGTAAGGGGAATTTCAGGTTGGCTATTAGGTTCTACATCCAGAGGGTGGCTGAGCACTGAAGAGCCTCTCCTGGAAAGTGGTTACAGCATCAAGACTGACAGAGTTCAAGAAGTGTTTGGACAACACTCTCAGTCACATGGTGTGACTTTGGGGCTGCCCTGTGCAGGACCTGGAGTAGGACTTTGATGATCCTTGTGGATCCCTTCTAACTCAGGCTATTCTACAGTTCTATGAAATGACAGTAAACAGGAACAGAGGACATGCCTGACATGTTTGCTACCACTTACATTGACTACTCCAAACACAGACACATGTGCACATACAGACACACTTATCAAAAGCCTATACAGAGATATAAGCTTCTACCTACAGTGTGAAAAACAGGCCACAATAGTTTTGGTGTAGATTAGAAATCAATGGCACAAACTGTTTAGATCAGGTCTCTAAGGAACTACCATCTATAGAAGAAAAAACCTTGCTGTTAGTACTCTTCCATTACTCCACAGAAAGCCAGCTCCTGTATTACCAGTTTTGCTTGGAATTAAGAGAGTGGAAATCTTAACTCTCAGCATGTGTAAAAACTGCACCCACTACTCTACTTTGCGGGGTACTCCAGCATTTCTGCCACAAGGGATGCAAACAGTAACTTAAAGGCTGACAAGCCTGTTGCCCTCATGTTCTCCAACTCTCATGAGGGACCCCATCCTTCTTGTGCAACACCACTAGATCTTCCCTCCTCACACTTCTAGCACCTTTTTAGTTAAGTGTGGAGTTTTAGCTATGACATTATTTATTATTTTCTGGGGTTGGCAGAATTGGCAAAGACACCATTCACAGTTGAGTTTCGTGAGCTTTTAGGTGCCTCAGACTGGTGCCAGGTTAAGTGATACAGCTCTTTTAATACAATTTAACAGGTGGCCCCTGAAAGCTATTGTTGGAGTGATATTTCAATGTAGTGAATTTAGAAGTGCATTTCAAAAATGCACTTTTCAAAGAGAGCAGAGGAAGGGATTGGAACTGTGGATGTCTTATCTGAACTTACCTAGTGGAACCTCCCACTAAAATGCAACCTCCAGTGGAAAACTGCAAGCATTAGCACTGATAATTCTCCAGAATGTTGCTAAATGAATTCACCTTTTAAACTACAACTACAAGCCACAGCTATGACACAACTTTATCAAGACATTAATTTATTAAGCAAAATTACTTCCTTGTTCTTCAGTAGTGTTCTTAATTACTTGCTATATTGACTATAGGAAGATGTTTCTTTTATAATAAACTAAATTTTACCTGTTATATACATATTTTTTTAATGGTTTACTTTTAAGAACAACAAATATACTTCTTCTTTTGACTAAGCACTGGAGGAACCACACCAAGAACACTGCATCCAATTCTGGGCTTCCCAGGACAAAAAAAACATAATGGAAATACTGGAGTAAGTCCAACAAAGGAACTATGAAGATGACTGGCTGGAGTATCTGTCATACAAGAATAGGCTATGGCCAGAGATTATTTAGTCTGGAGAAGACTCAGTGAGAATCTTCTCAGCGTGTAAATACCTGTAAGGGGAAGGAAAGAGAGCCAAGACTTCTTAGTGGTGCCAAGAGAAAGGACAAGAGGCAACAGGCAAAAACTGAAATAAAGGAGATTGTTAAATACAAGAATATTTTCTTTTTTCACTTTGAGGAGGACAAGTAACAGAACAAGCTGTCCAGAGAGGGTGCAGAGACTTCATCCTTGGAGATACTCAAAACCCAACCAGACACTGCCCAGATTAACACGCTCTATCTGATTTGTTTTGATTTAAGGGGCTTGGACTAGACCAGCTCTAGAAGTCTTTTCCAATCTCAAGCATTCTGTGATTTTGTTTTTAATAAAAGCAGAAATTATTAGAAAAATCAGAAATTAGAAAACCTTTCAAAATTAAAGAAATTTTAAGTCCTGCAGTTTACTTATTGTTCTTTAATGTGAAAAACTAAGATTACCTCTAGAGTTTTAAAAGCCCACTGGTTTTCTTATCTCCTTTTCACAGCAAGTGTTATTAAAAGAACTGTCAGTAGACACTAGCAGACAGGCTGTTTTTATGTAAATTTAAACAATTTTTACTATGACAAAGTAGTACTTTTATTTTTCCTCTTTTCATCTCCTCTGCATTTTCAGATATTAAAATTGCTGCTTTTGCAGTTCTTACATACCTGTAGTTGCATATGCTCTCCAAAATGTAGAGAACTTCAAATAAGTGTTACTGCTTTCATTACTCAATACGACTACTAAAGCCAGCACTACTGATTTTATTCATGCAACCCTAATTTTTTAACAGATATTGAATTTTCTTTCAAGAGAGGGCATTTAAATTATTTTTTCTCAAGCGCTTTTCCTAACATCCCTCTACAAACTCATACACTGTGGCAGTTACAAGCTTCATCAAGGGAAAAAAATATTAAAGTTCTTTTCTTCTCCTGTCTTTTACTGAGAAATGGTCTTCAATCCTGAAGCAAACAGCTCAATAAATAAGGTTATCCTTGTCACTATTTCTCATGCTGTTGTTGAATCCTGTTTGTTATTCTTTCTCAACATCTTCAAAAATCAACTGGTCTTTTTCAAGGCTGATTTTTTGTCACATTTTGCACCACTCTCAAGTAATTTAACTTCTCCTATTCTCAATTCTTGAGTCATGAAATGTTAACACAGAATGTGCACTGCCAGGAAGCTATCCCCTGCAGGGTCTAGACTCGATCTCTTCTCGCTTTCATGTGAAATTTCAGATCTTTGTTCACTACTTCAAGGTTTACAGAATTGGCAAGCTGGTTTCTCCTCTATTCATTACTCATTTACTCTTAGCTCTCCTTTTGTCTCATTTCCTTTTCTCAGCTTCCCAGAAGCTCTCTTAGCCAGCATTTCCATATTTTCACCTTTCTCACAAAATACTTTAAGAAATACAAATCATTTTAATAGAAATATAATTTAAATATCCTAAGTGTCTCAAAACCAGTTGAGGTTCTCAAGTAAAAAATTCTATGGACTTGCACAGATTCCTGCCAATTAAACCAGCTCTATATTCTGTTCCATCTACTTAGTGTAAAGTTCAATAAGCATTAACAAAGCACACTTCACTTCCAGAAAATTCTTCCACAACTCTCCTCATGTAGTCAGAGTTTCTATATAAGAACAGACAATTCAGAAATGCATATAGATTCTGCTCCCTCAGAAACAGCCCTACAAAGGAAATGAGAATCAAATTCACAATTATGATGCGTTTTGTAATTTCATAAAGACCGAGTTTAGAGATGAAATTTTTTGTTTATTTTATTTGCCTTTCTCCTGGCATAAAGAAGTCTGTGCTCACACTTGGTTGTGGCTAATGAGCATGCTCTCAGTTAGATGCAAAAATGCAGCCACGAGTCCCATCCATTAGCTTTTATGTTTTATTCTTGTGGATAGTTGAACAGAGACGGGAATACCTAAATAAGAAGTCCATATCGCAAGGTCCAAAGAGACTTCCGTTTTGAGTCCTGGGAAGGCTTAATACGGCATACTTACAGAATAAAATATTTAACTCCTCTCCTCTATTTCCCTAGGCAGCAACATCAGCACAAGGCATAATTTGTCTCTGACTTTTACTAACAAGAACACTTTAAAAAGCTATTCAAATTTATGAGATTTTTAAACCCAAGGATAAACCCTAGCCACAGTTTACACTGAAGTGAGCACTTTAATCCATACAATATTTTCTTACCAAATTATAATCAAGTTTCTGCTATGCAATTTTGGTGCTGCTATTGCTAGATTTTATTGCTGTATTAAATTGTTAGCAAACAGCTAAAGGCTGCCAGAACAATTTCATAACATCTATTTCATTTTTAATAGTCCTTTGTACGAAACAGCTCTGAAATTATTGTTTACATATTATGGTCAAATAAATGCCAACAAATCCTATTGTTTAGCTTACTGCCATTAGGATTTTGGCAATTATTTTAGATTTTATTACAACAATATTTTTAAGGATTTAATAATTTAACTATCAATACACTACTATCACTGAATTGTATTTGTTTTTACTTCTATTTTCTCACTCTAAAACTGAGTGACACTTCAACTTTTAAGTATTGGCACCATTTCCACCTTTGGCTATCCCTACCATTTTGGCTTCCTTTCAAAAACAAAAACAAAAACCAACGAACCAACCAAACAAAAAAACCCACTCAAAAAACCAACCAACCAAAAAAAAAGCCCTCCTCAAAACTGTTTTAGCATATGTAGGATGCTGAAGCTTTTATAAAGTCCTGAAGTGCTCTCAGATGCCATGCAATTTTTCCAAGACATGCCCTATTTTTAAAATCCAACTGTACACATTAGTTTTCAGCAAAAAAAGAGATGGTTAGTTGCTAGTGTTTCACTTTTAGTTACAAATTTTTTAATTACAATAAATTGAGGTTTTCTTCCCAGAAGACTATTTTGAATTTGTCATAGCCAGCATGCCTTTTTGGTCAACCATTAAATAATGTGGCAGAAAACACATTTCAACATACACATTTTCTTTCAAGTAAATTACTGTATAACCAAAATTCTATGTTTATTTTCAGTGACTGCAAAATAAAATATTTTATTCATATTTAGATGCCTCCTCATGGGAACAGAATAACTTTCAATGACAAGAACCATCATCCAACACATTGAAATTGGATAGGAGACGGATAAAATAAATGAAATGCCAAGAAAACTTCACATATCCTTAAGAAAACAAAAGCAAAAGCTGTGTTCTTCAGAGATAAAATTGTATACTGTGCTAAAACAAGCAAGGCTTTTCAAGTTCTGAAACACAAAACAGAAAGCTGCCAAAGGATGCATGAACCACACTTTAGACAAGTAATTCTTCTGTCCAAGTCTTCTTACATGTATTACTTTAGATGCAGACAAGCTCCAGTACGGCATGAATGGAGATCTGCTTTCTGTTTCCTCACTCAATAAAATGTTGTCCTTTTCCAAGTGACAAGTGTTGACCTTTCATTGTATCATGTCTGCTCATGGTTTGCTCCCTTCTACAATCACTTCTAGCAACATACATCAAAAATGACAAGTAGAAATAAATGTACTGCATGTGCCGTGTTATATAGCTATGTGTAAGATTTCTGCGATTGTTAATTAGAAAGGATACTTTGCTGAATTAGCACACTTGTGTAATTCCTGCAAAGCAGCAACATAAATTAACCTTACAGATCAAGGTGATCAAAACTGATGCTGGAGATATGTATATTTCTTTTCCCCCAAAATCTGTACAATCCAATAACAATGTATATTTAGACTGCTTTTGGTTTTGATTTTAAAACAGAGATTTCTGTATTAGAATTCAAATGCTTGGCCACCCTCCCTGTACTTTCCTAACCTAACTTTTGTTTCTTTTTAATAAGAAAGGAAGAAGTCAGCAAAACAAAATGTCAACATTAAATCATTTCACAGCATTTTGTGTCAGAAATGTAATGGAAAATGTGCACATCATGGGAAAGGTTACTGTTCTTCCAGAACATCTTTTCATTTGGTTCAGGGCTCATCCCTCTACATAACTGTGCAGGCACTACCGATGGTTGTTCTCCCTGGGCTTAATTTGGCAGTTGAAGGATTGTGGCATTTTCAGGAAACCACAGTGCAGTGATTTTAGTGGTTATCCATCTGAAAGTGATGCTATGATTTAGAATAATTACTCTGTTTATGTGCAATGGTAAAAGTCAGTTACTACACCATATTCCAATGTCAGCTTACACTTTTTACTGACTATTTCCCTAATACAACATCACGTCAGATGTCAAAGTCAGAATTAGAGGGATTTAATGTTCCTGTTCCTTAGCAGTAAGTGCACACGCAGTACAGTAACATCACCGTACTTAATTTAACTGACAATTGGGTAAGGAAAGGAGCAGGAGCAAATGGGATGAATTCAGCTAGTTAATCAAAGTACTGCACATTAATTTATGCTTGACCTTTGCATTGTTACAACCAGTGATATGAAAAAAGAGAAACATATTAGTCTTTGCTAAGAGCTTTTTCATATTCTTGAAGAAAACATAAGCTTTTTTCTTTTTTTCTTGCATATCCTTTCCACATCCTTTCTTCTCAAAACTAAGTGAATTTTAGGCCTTTTTCAAGATGAAATGTGTGATAGGCATAAATATTTATCTGTAACTTTATAACTTCACTCAAGACAGCATGGCAAAATTCTTAAATTGTTTGTTTCTCATTTCCACAAGACAATACCAGCAAAACCATTTCTTCAAATGACAAGAATTAAAAAAATCCATTCAAGGGTAACTGTTTAGGAAACAACCTCAAGGAGAAGAATGAGATTGTAACGAGGTAATGAAGTCCTACCCAGAATATTCAGTGATACTGAATTCCTATTTTAATACAGAACCCTGTCCTTGGCATTTGAAATGACTTGAAGCAAATTAGATACAAAAAATTATTTTCATTGAGATAAGAATGTTAAGGAATGACACAAAGTGTAAGTAATAGTAATAGTCTCAGCTGTTGTAAAGGAGATTCAGTTTTACTAATTAAAAGCAAAGTAAAATCTGAATCCAACCTTGTATATGGCACAGATTAAAAAAAATAAATTGAAAAAACCCATAAAAATTAAAAATTATCCAAAAGAAAGGAACAAAACTAATGACAAGGCAGAAAAAAATGAAAAATACGTAACTATTTTAAAAATTACTAGATTTTGCCTACAGAAAAAGTATTACTTTAGTAATAGACATTACTCTAGATTACTCCATCTGTAATTTCAATGACCACACTAACAGGGAACTATGGCAAGACAAGTAGACCAAATCTAGCAGACACCAAAATCATGCTGAAGTACAGGAAATAAACCCTACAGTTCTATTCTTTTTCCCAAAATACAAAGACATTTATAAGAAGATCTATATTAACGTCATACTTCTCAAATTATCTATTAAATGTTACTACATGCAAATTATTTTAGCTACTTCAAAATAAAATTCCTTATTAAAACTGGATTTATCTTGTTATTTATGCTGCCAAAAAAGCAACGTTTACCAAATATATTCTAATGCTGAAGAAGCTTTACGACTAAATGGAGCTTTTTATTGTCCTTTTTGGTTTTTCTAACTGCTTAAAAGTAATGTTCTCCAGTAAGCAGCTTTGCAATACCACAGCCTATAGCACAGTTAAGCTAAAAAGAACAATAATATCCCAAATACATGTAGATTATCTACAGCCTCTCAGGAAATTATACATAAAATTCTTGATTTACACCCAAATTATCAAAAAATTGTATGCAACTGTGCTCCACTGATTAATTAATGCAATTATTGCCATTAATGCAATTAATACAATATAATGGTATTATATGCCATATTAATAATGTGAAGAATAACTCTGGTCAGTGCTGAGAAAAGCGACTCAATATCCTGAAGCTCACCATACCTCTAGCTGCTTTTCACGTACAGGCTTCTTTGGTAATGCAAAAAACCCCAAAACACACAAACCTCACACTGTTCCAAGACGTAATTAGTTTTGAATAGTGTAGATGAAGTTTTGCACCCAAAATGGAGGTCACCTACTATCAAAACCCCACACTAACTACTACAGATCAAAGACTTGTAAAAGTATTGGGCAGCAGTAACAAGAATGATAAAAAACACACGTGGAACAGTAAGCATTGCTCTTCTGCATATTAAGATGTCCTACTAAAATAGTCCATAATTTACACTACAGTTCTGTGAAGAGTACTTAATTCAGAAAACTGACTGCACAGATGCTCACTTGACACTAACTGTGATGAGTCAAAACTGATGCTGCAACACAGCATTTAAATGGTTATTGTCTCCTGCCATGGTCTTCTACCACATCATTTTATTACTTGGACATGAAAATTCTCATGTCATAAATTTCCTAACTATAAATTTCAGTCTTGTACTTCTGTAGCAAAGGCTCGGTTTAACAATGCGAAACAACTGAATTGGTAATGAACTTGATATTTGCTTTCTGAGTATGCTGTACTATGAAATATTCTGATGTCATAAAGGTTGCTGCACTGGAAGTGACTGAAGCAGTTTGGTCAGAATGAATGAGTAAGTGATACATTCAAATGCCAACTGAACTGAATTAATTGATGAATTTGACGTAAGAAAAAAAAATATTAAGAATGCCCACAAAAATAAGCTACTGATCCCATCCAGGAAGATATTTTTGCAGTCAGAACCTATTACTGGTAACCAGACTGGGAAATAATTTGATACGTCATGAGTCTCCCCTCTTCCTTCACAAACTGCAATTTCAAAATCTGCATTTCGTTTCATTAAATAATTTTAATCTTCTGAAAAAAACACCTCATTCAGTGACTGTTTTATCTAAAGAGGTCACTCATTACTTATAGCCAAGAACCTCTATATTGTAGTTTTTCATTTTATAAATTATTATAAATCCTAGTAGTTACAGAATACAAAAAAAGGAGCAAAGATCTCTGATACATATACTTCCTAGGGCAAACAGAAAAATAATAAATAAATTCTGAGATACACAGCTGTCTGGGGAACAGATTACAACTGTGAAATATAGTTTCAAGCTGTAATTTACAAACCAATGATTGCAGCAAAGACTTGATCAATCAGCTGTAACTGAAGGGAAAAAAGGATAACTATATATTAAAAGTTTAAAATAAAAAAATGGCAAAATACTGGAAAACAAAGTAATTCTGTAGGAAGATTCTCTTATTTACAAGTGGTTATCTTGTTGTATATTTCTAAAGTTCATGACACTGGTACAGAAGCTTTTTGGATGAGCATATTTCAAATATCAATACTAAAAACTTTGGACAATTACAGTTATACCTTAGGAGAATAAACTTCTACTATTCACTAAGCTTCTACAGACAAAAGTGCAGTATGAACTTCAAGAGAATTTGGCTGACAGATCAGTGAACAGCCCAGAAAAGAATGCGAAGAAAAACAATTGGGGAATACTCACATGGCTCTCTCCTATTCACTTGTCAGAGGAACACTAACAAACCTCATCAAATAACACAATAATGCTCCAACAGGGTTTTAGAACTGTCAGAACACGGGAGAGAGATAAATATCCATTTTTCCTCTATTCTTCCCAGTGTATTAACCGGTAACGTCATTTAACAACCCACCCCAAAAAATCAAAGAAACTCTCTTGTGGAGAGTGAGGGGGAAATCACACTTTGCTGTACCTGCATTTGATCAGAATGCGTGGCAAGCCAGATAACTTCTTATGCAGTTTTGCTCTCCTTTGCAAAACAAAGGCTCAATGCTAAACTTCACAGAAAAATTACATTGGATGGTTCTGTGCATATTTCCCAGCCTGAATTTCTTAATTATGATTACAGAATTGAATGGTAACAGGTCTTTTAAACATGGCAATACCACCAAAATTTCAGTTTTGGGCCACTGCTACACAGACTACCTCTAAGATAATTCCTTTGAGACTACACATTATCAAGAAACAAACCAGAGATAGAACACAAAATCAATAAGCAAAGACCTGAGTTTCTACTCTTTAGATCATTTATATTTCCCTAAGAGTTAAGTAGCAAAACAATCAAGGGAAAACAGTAACCTGGGCTTCAATTCTCATTTTGCTCTCTCATTTCAGGAAAATAACAGACAAGCATGCTAAAGAAATCCAGTAGGTACCAGGTAAACAGACTGATGCCTAATTAAGAGAAAATCTAACGGTCTGTCATGCACTTTTTGCAAATGTTCCAGACATGAACAGCTTCGGTTAGCTGGATACCTCAAATCCATACACACCCAGCAGTCTGCTTCTAGAGAAGCCCTGAATGACAGCAGTACAAGTCGTATTACCAGACCTATGCCTGACTTGTAGGCACTTGGCAAGAGAGCTTCACAAGGCCTACAGTTTTTTTTTAATGTCTGCTGTAGCATATGAATTTACAGAAAGTAAAATGAAATGCAAATTCAGTTTGAGTAAAGTTCTCTGAAGAAAATGTGCATTTGTCATTATATGAACTATCCTGCTATCTAGAATAAAAAAAGGAACACTTTTCAGAAGGCAATATGCAAAAAATGATCTAACAGGTAACTCAAGCAACTAAAAAAGTTAACTCACAGAATTAATCCCTGTAAATTATATAGTAGAAATAAACTACATAACTGACTGTTACATTTCCTTTCACTCACTTAGTTAATTCCAATAAAATAATGCACTTGCAATCCTCTGTAAAACGTAAGACTGCTGCAAATCGTGGCTTAACTAACATTTTCTTTGTAATTAATCCCTACACTAGTGGTCTTGAACTTCTACCATAAATAATAGGCTTTCAATCACTATGATGGACTGTGAATTTTGTTGCAGTGCATTTACCGCAATGAATAATTAATGTACTTGCTCTGGAATAAACTTCGTCTCATGAAGAGATTGAAAAGTAACAGCTGAACAAATAAGGAAGAAATCCTTAACTTGAAGTTTGGCATGTGCCTTTGCATGGAAATGAAAGAAATAAAAATGCCAAGATAAACCTATACAAGACAAATAAAATTAAGGAAATCTGGTGAGAGACATTTTTGGACAGATGATCTCCAGAGGATTCAAAAGAGATTGTCTAGAACATATTTTCTGTCAAATGCAGAATTAAAGCTGACCTCTGTGTGCAGCTAAGCATGCAATCTTTTATACAGTATAAATTATCATCCTAAACTTGATACATACATTTGTAGTACCAGAATTACAGATGTTGCACACCTTTTAAAGATTTTCAGTTATAGTATGATTGAATAACTCACATGATAGTCAACCTTACAGTTAATTTTACACAATAGTTTTGATCATTTAGTAAATATGACATGGCATATATTTTCTTCTTTTGCCTTTCCTACTCCTCACCTTCCTTGTCTACTTTGATACAGTGACTGGACACGCAGCACATTAGACTTGCTTGAAAAGTGAGAGAGTATACTGGGAAAAATAGGTACTTTAAGTTTATTTCCTAGTAAATATATGCATTAAAAATATATACTACATATATTCTTGATAATTTGCTTTGCAGCTTTATGTTTTTTAAATACTTTATAAGCAGCATTCAAATCTATACTTTCAACAAATCCTATTCTCTATTCTTTCAAATACATGACCTTCATCTTTTCTACCCTCTCTGTAATGCTGAAGTCATAATTTTGCCTCAGTTATTGCAAATCAAATGAAATGGAAAATTCTAACTTCACTGACAATACAGCAGAAAAAGTCAATACACAAAACTACAAAAGAATGTACTACAATATGCTTACTCTAAATTGTTCAATGAAGAAATTGAATGTTTTTCAGAGATTTCAACCTTATTTTGGCCCATATAAGAACAACAGTCTAACTCTATTCTGCTTTTTTCAAATCTACTATTGAGATACCAATTTTATCTAATGCACTACATTCCAAAATATTACCCAAGCATATCTTAAAGCGAACAGCAGATGCTGTATTTATTTTTTTTTAATAGCAGCAGCTGAAAACCAGATTTTTTGAGAAGAGGCCACTTCTTTAGAACTGAAGTGATTTAGAAGTCCTCCCTTGAAAGTTTTTAAACCAGATTAGCTTGTGGATTATTCTTTAAAGAAACTGTTCTACAAATCAAAATTACTTACATTCATCTAAATTTTTTATTTTACCAAGCAGATTATATAGTAATACCGTGCTAGAAGCACTTTGTCTGCACAGTGGTACAATATGGAGGGCAGGTTTTACCTATTAGATATTGAGCCACCAGAAAGACACTTCTTTACCCATGATTCTACTAAATATGGTGTCATTCTAAAGAGAACTATTGGGGATCTGCTTTTATAGATTTGCATCAGTGAATTACAGCCTTATTAAAAAAAATCAAAAAATCAAAATAGGAGGTACTTAGAATAAAGCAATTCCTCTGCAAGATCTATCATTCTAAGCAATTCATGCAAGAGTGTAATTAAGCACTCATTAAACCTTTTAAATGTCTAAACTATATACATGACTTCAAAAGATTTATGAAATGAAAAGTATCATACCTAAATGCTTTCTGAAGCAAACAGCAGAGGTTAGCTCTAAAAACAAATACAACCTTTAAAATTATTTTCTGAGTTTCTCAGAAAATTTACCTTTCACATCAAGCTTTAGAAACTCCCATACTCCAATGTCTGTCTTCAGTTCAAAGCAAATATTGCCAATATTTGATTATTGGTTACAGCTGAGCAGTATATTTTTATAGGTACCCTCTGGTTCCACAATAATTTAGATTCAAGGACATATTATAGCTCTTTTACCTCTTCTCTCTTTTTAAAAAGTGCTGTGTCTTCATGCCTGGCCCATATCAAACTTATCTGTGTCAAATATAAAATATTTTAGAATTTCCATCTTTTACTACTCTTTCTCTCAAAACTCAATGACAGGTCATTTTGAGTAAAAAGATACTCAAAATCCACACTTTTCTCTAATTACAGCTATAGCTTTCTCACATATTTATAACGACAGTTACAGATCCAACTTTGCCTCATTTGAGTACATGGTTTCAACTAACTTTTCACTGTTAGATCTGTAAATATTGACTGTGCCACTAATTATTCTTGTAAAAGGTAAAAATTGCAGGTTTACTTAGCTCAACAGATGTGTATACAGATGTGTATAGAAGAATTTATGAAATAAAGCCACCGTAATTTCTAAAAAAACAAACAAAAAAACCCCATCACATAAGGATCACAAGATTGATCCTTTCTAGCAGACAAAACCACAAAATCTAAACTTTCAGTTCTAGTGCATGCTACTATACTGAAAGAGCCTATCTGTAATATCTGACATCCCTGATTAAATAAGCACTATCTCGACATGTCTATAATACACACATATGCTAAAAAATTAGCATAAATAAAAGAAAAATATCAGTAAGTTTTAGAAAAAAGCTTATAATTAAAGATGTCCTAATTTTTATCACTATAGTCACTAAGGCATAATTCAGTCAGTTAGTAAGCATTATAATTAATCAGAATGAAATGTATTTTTTAAGGATAAATCCTTCCAGAGTTATTTATTGGTTTTAAACCATATTAACAACAGGCTAAGTAAAGCCACTGAACATATACCAAATAATCCCTTAACCATCCAATGCTACCCAGGAGCACCTGAAATGGAGACTAAAAAAAATTGTAACAGTCATACAGTAATAACCAGTTAAATTATATTTTCTTGCTCCAGGTTCACTGCTAAATAAATTATTATTATAAATTATAAATTTTTGCTACATAATTTGAAATATGAAAAAAATTACTTATCTTCCTGTAATCCTTACTCAGATAGCAATTCTGGAATGAGGGCCAAATAAATTTTAGATGAACCTACAATTTTTAAAAACAGATTGTCCAAGTGTCATGTAACCAGCCTTGTTTCTGGTAACACACAGCAGGAAAAGACAGAAGGCCCTTCTGTCTTTTAAGATTTAAGATTATTCCTTAAATCTGCAGTTTCACCAGTTGCTTACTTCTGTTTAACTTGGTGATGAAATTTTACATTGAGAAAAATCTTTTGTATAACATAACTACAACCCCCCTTTTCTTACTGACAGATGGGTTAGAAAGGGGGAAAATTAAATCCAGCAATTTCAGCAAAGACCAAAGACAGCAATAAAGATTTGAGAAATTTTGGCTTTACTAACAGATAGTGCCAAACAAACCGATTTTGAAAAAATACTTCGGTTTCCCTCCTTAGCATTTCTTGCTTGCAGGGAGTCCTACAACCTTGCATTAAAACACTATTTCTACCACCAGAAAAGAGTCCTGCATGATGGCACAGGGAGTAAAAAGTACCAGGGCAGGCAGAGCGTCACTCCTATCACTTCATGACAATGCAAAAGAAAATAAGCTTCTAAAACTTTCTCTGACATAGCAATACTCTGTGGATCACTCCCCTAATACATCTTAGACTGCAAAGTTAACATAATTTAGTAATTATCAAAAGTAAGCCTCCACAACTCTTTAGAAGCAGTGGTAATCTAAACTGGATAAAGTTGAAGCTATTTATAGCAATTATCTGAAGAAAAGGAAGTTTTAAATTTAAATCTTTTTCAAAAATTAATATGGAAAATAAGAAGATTTAATGAAATATTTTTTTAGGAATTATGAACAAAGGATTAGAACACAAACTCCTTCTCCTATGCAGGACTGCTGTTCAGCTTCTTGGCCTAATTACGAGGGTGATTTTTAAGAGAACTTGTTGGGTTTTGGTATATTAATACGTTTATTTTTCACCCATCTAAATTACTACTAAAATCCTTTCCAGCAGTAAACAAGACATAACAGTAATTTTCTACCATTATTTTTTAATCACAACTTAAATATACAGCTCCTCATGGGCATTTTCTCATCTTATCCTTTATGCCCTCCAATGCGCTATTTTTCACATTCCTAGAAAAAGCCTGAAGAAAAAAACTAATTCACTGCCTTTCTCACAGTAAAACACAGCATGTGTTTTACCAGGTTTCTTTCCCACAACAAAACAGTCTTCCTGTATCTTTTATTTCTTGTAAACTATAAGGCTTAAGGAAGTCCTCACAGTTAATAATCTTGTCATGGGCAGATAAAAACCTGCTGCCACCAGTCCTCATCAGTGTAACTGCATGAGTAATCCCTGTAACACCCCCCTCTATTTCACAGTCTGGTTCTGAGCAGGAGCTAAGATTACCCAGCAGCAGTAGCTTGTCTATAAATGAGAGTCACACAGTTACTGATGAGCTTGTACAGGCACTCTGCCTCCAATTTGGAAATACAGCTACACTCTGGCACAGAACCTTGTAATTTTACCAACTTCTGTGGTAAATCATATGCTGTGGTTGATACTAAACTCAGCTATTCTGAGTATGTACAAGGCATCTGTACCTGTGACACATCCTGATTATAAAGCTAAGCTATGTGTTGCTGCCTATGTCATCAGTGATTCTGACCTTTCTCGTAACACTGACTCCCAGAAATAAACAAAAACACTTATTTTGGAATACACCTTCCAGTTAAAAGCAATAATTATATCTGACCTAAAGTGAAGAACTTGTCTAGAAAAATCTTGTTGAAGCATACAGGACCTAAATACAGCACACTTTTTAAAATCTGAACTTATAATATAATTTTAATTAAATCTCTGTAGATGCAATTAAAATCCACCTTCTGATTGATAAGGTCCATGATTCTTCTTTCAGGAATTGTGAACAGTTTTTATAGCTTTGCAAAGAGGCTACAATGCCAGCTATAAAGTCAAAATCTGCAGAAGTTGTGGTCACTGGTAGCTATTTAATAGCAGCTATTCTACACTTTAATTAGATTTCTGCACCTACTAAAACATCATTCAACTGTCTTTTTATCATTTCTGTTTCAGATAAGAAACATGATTATCAAACCTTTTCATGATCTGCATTAATGAAGGTAGCATTAATACCTTTTTAAAAACACAAATTCTTCATAATGCACATTTCAGCTCATAAAATCATTGATTATTTTAATTTCTTTTAGGATGCTCATGTAGCTTTAATATTAAAATATTGGTTTATCTTTCTGACCTGCTCTAAAACATTGACAGTTCACCCTGATGAAAGCAAATTAATTCTCCTGTGTTAGAAAAACAGATTATCTTACTTATTTAAAATATAAATGTTTTTGGTAGATCAATAAGTGAATCAAGTCAGTATTTCTGATGTAATTATACCCCTAAATAATGGGTGAAATTTACTGTGCTTTCAAAAAGTACATTTTCTTCATTTTAATCACAACAAAGTGATAAAGTTGAGACTTTAACTCCTTATAAGGTCCGAGTATGAAACCTACCTGACTAGATTTTCATTGTCTCCAGTGCCTTTGCAAGTAGCACACTCAGTCCTTAAATCCTCTGACTTGGGCTTCTTTTGCAGCACAGACTGTCGTTGCCTTCTTTCTCTGGGAATGCGTTCCTGCCACAGCAGAAGGCAAAAAGAAAGGAATGGGGGGAAAGGAGGAAAGGAAAGCAAATATTTTCAATTATGGCATGGAAAGTAACACTTCAGCCGAAAGTTTAATTTTTTGTGAAACTGTTAAAAAAATAAACAAACAAAACACTGTATTCCAACCTCAGGTTTTTCTTCTTCAGGCACAAAGCTTCGTTTTCGTCCTCTAGTTCTCTAGAAGAGAATATATTTAAAATTCAATGTTAGGTAACAGAATGTTTTTGCTATTTATCTATTATTCCTAACAACAAAAACACATTGCAGGAAATAATTTAAGGCATTACCTAGAGAACCACTGCCAGACAACTACACTTATCAGCATCAGGACAGTAACTTCACCTTCTGAATAGAGATCTAGAGAACTAGCCAAAAAGTAAATGCAAACATTTGAGCATGTTAAATCTGATTCTTAAAAAGACTGCCACTAAAATTACAAATCCCTTACAGACTTTGGACTAACTTCCCAAAACTAGTAATTTGAAAATTGATATGAACAGTGTATTAAAATGAACTCATTGAGCACTAAAATGTGCTCTATTTATAAGCCAAGTGACAAGACTAAAAAAAATAAAATAAAATTAAAGAACATTACAAAACAGAAACACAAAATAACTTACAGATTTTGAGGAGTAATAAGAATTAAAACTTTCAAACTGAAGATTAGCAGAATGGGTTTATGGCAAATGCTCATAAAGCTGTAGCATATATCAACAGATATTTCTGATGATTCTACACAAAAACTACAGCATTTTTCAGTAGTGCAATTGGCCAAAAAAGTATAAAGACCAACAGTGTGGAGGACAAGGGGTATCCATGGACTGTAACAGAGAGCACCAAAGGTTACAAGCACCTTTTAAGTCACTACATACAACTCACATGAGTTCAGGTTCAGTCACCACATTTTATCTTTGAAACAGCAGCATTATTAACCTGCCTGTGTTATGTAAATGCCACAAGCTGACAATATCACTCTTTCCTTCTTGTTTAAAAAGGAAAGTATATTAGAAGGGACATGGAAGGAAATAAGAAATATCAGAGACTATTCCAGTAACCCAAAATGTCTGACACACAGACACTAACAACATAAATTCATAAAAAACCATGACAATGCTTATTTTCATGGGAGAAAATTATCACCTCAGGAAGTAATTTATCATATGATAAAGAAAAGCACTGCCTAGTTTATGGTTTCTTAAAACTTTTGAAGCAGCCCGTGTTCACTTCAGAAAATGTAAAAAACAGCTCATCAAAAAAAATCTTAGATCAGTTTAGATGCACAAGCAGTCATAAATTCAGTTCCAAAGAAGCTAACAATATAATGCTTCTTCTGTTTGGGTCCTCTTTGAAGGTGATTTATACTAGCTTCAAATTAAAGACAGTTCTCTATTTTAAACTGTTTTACAGATTTAAATACTGCTACACTGCAAATAAACCTGCCACTTCAACACATCTACACCTTTATATTTATGCAGATTTTGATCTGTGTATGTTAATAATATTCTGTTTGGGAAGACTTTCATTTTTTAGTCAAGATTTAACCCTAGTCGTAGCAATGAATTTAGTGGAATGGAAAATGCTAGTCTATTTCATGGCTCTTTAGAATACTTTAATTGCCATTAGGATTCTCTTCCACATTTCCCTAAGGGTGATTATTAAAAAAATGTAAAACCTTACCTATTTAATACATATCAATATTTACTGTATATTTACTAATGGAAGTGTTCTACTTTCCACAAGCCACACAGTAGTGCCAAAATATGGAAAAAATTAATTACTACACATAACTGAATTTATCAATGTAATGTTAGAGGTAATAATGTAACATGGGCTGCATGTCAACTACATGCTACACAATTCAAGGTCACTGAAAATTAAAACTAGACAAAAAAAAGTTTGATCAGACACCAGGACACTAACTACCAATTTTACTACTTTCAGTCTCTGGAATTAGTCCTAAGAACACTTACAAACTTTGACAACTTTAAGCTATGGAGGCCCTCCTGAATGCAACTGTGTAAAGATTATAAAGAAGTAGGTATAATGGTGCATGCCAATAAAGGCAGTATTAGGGTCTTCGCTCTTCATGTTTCAGCAGCCAGAGACAAAGTGTATGCCTTGCACAATCAGAGTAAGGCTATCTTGAAAACTGACACATAATTTGGAAATCTAGGTAACAATGACATTATTTTTGACTCTAAATAGAAAGTATTACAAGTTAATAACTCCATTTTAAGGAATGTTGAAACATGTTTGAACTTCAGCAAAATGAAGATATAAGGTTTATAAATAATTTAGTCACTTTAGCCAAGAAAATGTTGGTTTGCTCCTGTCTGCTATATAACGTGTGATGGATATGACCAGGAATGTCATGTTAAATTATACTTTCATTATGGTTTCATTATCTTTCTAAACCTTCAAATATGCTTGAGTTTGTTCAATAATCACTAGAAAACAAACACTCAAATCAACATCTTTAGCACACATATTTGTAGGATATTTTATATGCTTTTAAAATAGCAATTTTGTGGTTCTTTTTCCAAATGGACCTCCACAGTTAAACATATTTTCAATGCTTCTGCTCAGATCATTTTACTATTGCCAGCATTCAACATGAAAAATAAGATCAAATTAACAACCGAAAATTGAATATTCTTTGATTTTCAGCAACAGTCCTCCAGTAATTTGATATTTGTAATTTTACGTATGTTGTCACTGAAGTTACCTTACAGGTTAACAGGAAAGAATCAAGTAAATCTGGATTACATTGTTCAATATTATTCATTAGTGTTTGCGCAAAGTACTCTATTTTAAATTGTTTTCAATAATCTCTGCCATTAGCAGGCCCAGAATGAAAACATCAGAGATTATAAATAAAAAATATTAATGCTGCATGTACCTGCCATAAACAATTTAATATCTGTTATTTAAAAGTAGCAAAAGGAACATTGCTATTAAATGGCATATACTACAACTGAGATAAGTTTTGAATATGAACAAGTTTATGATGCTAATACAGCAAAAGATGGAGACAGTGAAGAAGATAAAGACAGTGATTTTTTTTTTTTAATCAAAATACATGGAAATTCAATACTACAGGGATATCTTCAGGTATCTCTGTAGTATTGAATTTCCAGGTATCATAAAATTGAGTATTTCCCTATACCATAAAATGGAGCAAGACACTTTTGTGAAATTTGTCCCTGCATTTCCAAAGTGTTCAAACAGTAAGCTGGGAAAGTAAAGTCATGTTAACAGCACTCAGGCAAAATCCCAATTAATGCCAGTGTTATCCCAGCAGTGTTCTTATTTTATTGCAAAAGGTAGAAATGCTGTAAAACTTCTACCATTTGGGATGGACAACTCAGTCCAGATCAAAACAGAGCAAGGTGTAGATTAGAGAGATACAATCCACACATAGCTACTGTGACAAGGTGACACTTCAGAACAAGGATAATAATTTCAAAAAAAGAACTGAAGTATGTAAAGTGTACAAAATACGTACCTATAAAATTTTCTTTGTGTAGAAAGAGAAGATTTCTGTGAAAATTTATTTCAAATGTTGACATTTAATGACTGCTGACTGGCAAGTCTTTAGTTATGTCTCGTCCCACATTCTGTACTTACACAGCTTTGGAATTCATTCAGTGGGCACTACAGTAAGGGCAAAGTGTAAGATGTACTCAGATACTTCCCCTTCCCTTGCTAGGAACAGTAAGACTCCAGCCACTGAGATCTGGAGCCCACAGCATCAGAGTGGAATCACCATGCAGTTCTGTTTACTACACAGGCAACTGAAGATTTAAAATTAGATGCCTATAGCTAAGGGTTGATTCTCTATAACCTTAACTGCCCCAAATCTCAAACATGCCAAGGTCATAACAAGTGCAAACTCTATTTTTCATTTCATTCCTTCTGCAATTAGGGCAGTGAAATAATAGAAATAAAGGAATGAACTGACACAAAAGCCAGTTGAATTAATAAAATTTGACCTCCTGATACTATACCACAATATTTCCATTCCTCCCCTTCTCTAGTGACTTCTCAACCTCTTCTCTAATGCATGCAAACCACACTTCCCTAACATATTCTGAAGTTCTCTGTGTGTTCCCCAACTAAAGTGAGAACTTCTTCCATACTCAGACCTCATGCTTCCCATTCAGCTGCTCTAAAAAATCTTAATTAGGCATACATAGCTCTCAATCAAATATTGCAACAATGAATCTCTCAATTACTAAAGGCAATGCTACTATAGTAGTAGGCAAGTGACTAACTTATTTTCATTAGGAAATCAAATGAAAAGCTATAATTATTTGAAATAAATTAGCTGCTGCATTACAAAGAACATACCTTAGACTGAACTGAAAGAGAAAAATAGTATCTTATTTCACTAGCAATACAAACCAATGAAATTTGAGCAGCCCAAGAAAGGTCAGTAAATTAAAATTAAGATGCCAGCATAAAATAGAATTATTTTTAAAGAAGAACAAAAGAAACACTTTGATAAAAAAGTTAAAAATTGCAAAAGATAAAATAGATTAAATTCTTTTCATTAGCTTTTTTTAGCATAACATTTTGAGAGGAAAGACACACCTCATCAAATTAACTGCTAATTAAACTCTTCAAAATCCTGTAAGATTACGTTCCTTGGCTAAAGAAACTGAGCTGTTTGATTCAATGAAATCATCAAGATGAAAGCAAGCCACCATTTCCAAGAATATCTTACCAAAGGTTTACCCTTCATAGCAATTTTAATGCCCGCCCTCTGAAAAGAGCAGTGCTCTGAATAAGTGAAACCTAAAGATTAACAATGTCCTTTTTTGTCTTTTACTTCAAGACTTACTATGTGTGGAGGACAGAGAACACAGTATTAAGGCATACCTCATTTCACTTATTTCATTAACTTCTGATTTTTCATTTAACAGTCAGAAAAGAGAAAATCCTACCTCCCATACTTAATGTTTTAAAAATTCACACAAAACATTACAAGACTTCCTAGAGAGAAGCAGTGGTGGGCATCACATGAAAAGAGCTACCAAATCTGGAAAGAAACAGAAGTAGGAAAGCACCCAACACTGGATTGTTCCTGTTTAATGTAATTTGTAATGATCTAAGTTGACAGTTACGATAGCCCTTAAAATCATTTTATACCATTTTATAATATACAATGCAAGTAATAAAACACAATTAAGAAAGAATGTTAGAGAAAGTCTTGGGAAAAAAAAGGAAAAAATAGGAGAACTAGAGAGCCTAGAGAAAGCTAAACAAAACACTTCCAGAGCCAAGGAAAAGCTAAATAAAAAATTGGTTTCTTTCAGCCATCGTGTTTTGTGTCACAAAAGTATCCATCTATGCATTCTGCTGTTACAGAGTGGAAACTTCAGTGTTGGCATAGGGAATTAAAAGAACCAGGACTTAAATGGCTAAAAAACAGAATACCAACACAATAAATTAATAATGAATGATGAAGTCACACATGATACAATGTGACACAGATAAATGAATAAGGGATATGGAATGATGTAGGACAGGAAATGGTGAACTCAAGATACTTTAAAAAAAATCAGAACATTAAAAAACACTGTCCAAAATGGAATGAAAATATGCTGAGGGAAAATGTGATCAACAATGGGCTCACACCCAAAAGTAGGAGAAGACAGACTGAAGTGGGAGTCTCCATTTTGAACTTGGAAAAGCTAGAAGTGAGTGCTTACATTTCATATTTTTGTTTATAAACAACTGGACAATATGAAACACAAAAAATGAAGAAGAGTAGATAATGCATTGACTATAAGATTTTGAATATTCTCAGAAAATAAATTCCATACATGAGACAAATGAAAGACATCTGTAAAGAAAAAAGCAAGCCAAGGATGAACCCTACAGTCCTTGAAAGGAAACGGAGTCTTTGCAAAAGGAAACAAAGCAGCAAAGCAAACCTGTAAAGGAAACAGTCTGTTTGCCATCACTAATAGATGCAAGAAGTTGCTATGTTAGCTTCCACGTGGGAAAGCACAACGGTGAACAGGACAGAATAGGTGCCCATGTGTCCCAAAACCACCATGGCTGTCACCAAACTTCATTGTTATGTTTCACTGTTTATGCTTTAAACCAGTTCATCCAAAGATAGCAACAGAAGGCAGAATGTTCCCTTGAAGCACTTTTGCTTTGCCAGTTGAAAGAAAAAAAAACCCAACATGATTGATCCAGAACTTGTAAACCAACCAAAACGGGAGAGGCAACTCCCGAAAGTCCAGTACATGCTCCTTGTGAGCTTTTTTCTGAAGTGATCCTAGAGGTTAGAAGTGTATACTGTCACCTATTTAATTTCTTGTAAGATATAGAGGAGTTAAAAAATGTTAACAATACATGGAAAATAATATGAAATACTGAAAGCAACTGTCATCAGTGGCAAGAGTTCAAGTCCACATAGAGTGAACTAGCATGGTTTGGGATTTGACCTCCTCTGTCACAGTTTTTGAGAAGATCCATGGTGATTTCTACATGGTAATTTGAAAATGCTCTTTGATGAAGAAAATATAAATGTAGGAGGGGTTAGACTACAATATTTAAGATACACCTGACTTTCAAAGCCATTGGTATGATAGTAATTTCTTTCCTGTGCAGAAAGTCTGTAGCAGTTGTTTTGTGTGTGCTGTAATTTAAGGGAGCAAAATGTGAAGAACTTTAGATGCTTTGATTTTTGGAGATCTATAAGCTTCATATTTCTTGTCAGAAATAACAGCACATACTGATTTGTGTTTCTTTAACAGACCTGTGGCTACAGTGACTACTTGAAAAAGACAGATATCTGTCTTTTACTCACACTGAAATGCACAGCGAAGAAGATCAGTATAAGCGTGCACCAATGTTTTAATTCTGGATCCTATCTAAGTTCTTCAGACATTTTTATTTCTATTTCATGTCAAATTGCAGCTGACACACTAACAAGTAATGAAATGCTTCCACAGTTCTACCTTTTATCAAACTATGTTTCACAGATACATATCACACATATCAAAACCATCCAAACCTCAACTCTCTCATTTATGCAGCCTTTATCATATACTGCTAAGGAAAATATGAAGACAAAAAATAGGAAAAAAAATCAGTAAACATTAGAATAATACCTAATATTTCCAAACAAAGAGTTAAATGCAGGAGAATTTCATTACTACAGAACAGAGAATAACTCTGATATGAAAAACAAGCAAAACAGAACACTTTCAGAAAAAGGAACTGGGGAAACTTTCACTATACCAAAAAAGCCACACAGATTGAAACTGCACAGATAATATGTTCTCTATCCTGATACACATTAACCATGAACATTTCGCCAAGATAGCAACTGTTAATTCATTATGTCATCCATTCCTTATGAAAAGTTAGAAGCTACAAACTTCCATTGCCAATGAAAATGTTATGATGAAACCAGTCACAGAAAAAATTCCTTTTGGCTCTCTCTGCTTTGTTAAAAGGCAGAAGATATGTTCAATTGATGGCACCACCCACACAGACATAAAATAATTTCAAATAAAGGTAACGACTGCCATGTAGTCACCAGATGGCACACTCGTTCAGCACAGATCAAAGTGAGTATCTTACATGGCATATATCGCTACCATTCAACAAATATCTCTGAAATAATTATTAAAATTTCCAGAAAAATGACAGTAATAAAAAGGGAACTGTCAGACAAAAAGAAACATCAGTAAATCAAAATATGATTATAAAAAGAAATAAGTCAACCATGAAGCTTAATTACACAGAATTACAATTTTTCTCCATATTTTTAGGTTCCATTGTCTTGAGAACTTCTTTTCCTAGAAAACCAAAAATTTTGCAACATTCCTGCTGTCAAGCAAAACTGTCACTGAGTCTATCAATTAACTAGTTACTACCGTTTCTCAGGCTTAAACGAGTAAGAGAATTTGAGAAAGAGCAGGATTGACTTCTATCCTTTTTAACACTAATTTCAGCCAAAGCACACATTTAGAGAACTGAAACAGAAGCAGGAAGACAAAGAAGCCAGAAAGGCTCAGTTTTCAGGTGTTGCTAAAACAAGTGATTCTTTCCTGGAAAACTCAACTTAAGAGTACTTATTTGCAAAAGTGATAGATATGCCAAGTTACCTTTACTTACAGAGGTACTGACACCCATGCCTTTGCTGCATGGAAAACAAGTTGTCATTCATCTGTAGGTCTTTTTTTACTTGTTGCTTTCTTAAAAATCAAACCAACCAACTAAAACAATCCCCAAACTCCAAACAAACAAACCAAAACAAAACATGACACACACAAGAAAAGTAAAACTCTGATACACTACATTTGCTTCAAGCATTGTGGAAGAGCTAAATCTCACTTCACTCCATTCTGAATTTGATCTGAAGCCAAAAGAGAGTTCTATATTATCATGTATCCATGCACTTCACAAGCTGAAATAATTACATTTATGACATTATGATGTCATGGACTCAGTTGAGCTTTTCTATCAACTGATGAAGAAAACAAAGTTATTTTACAGTAATATATAATGAAAACTTTAAGTTTCAGAAAGTTGACTGACTACTGATTTTTTTTCTAGAGCATTTATATTCAGCTGACAGCAATTAATCTTTAAATTCTGTATGTCAAAACCATAACTAACACAGACTTTCACTGTTAAACAAAGAAATTGTTGTGTGTTCCTCTGGATTATATACAATGCAATTACAGCAAAAAGATTTTCAGGTTTCAAATAGCAAAAATAAGTTTGGTATCAGACCATCAGATTACTTCATTTACGGGCTGGCTTCAACAATGAAGTTCCCAGAATTTCACTTTTATAACACTGGGTAGACAGCTACTTCTCAATAAAAAGAAATAAATGGAATTTCCACAAAAACAAGCCACACAAAAACCTCCTCTAATATACTCATTAAGAGTACCAGGATCTGACAGCATTTATTGGAAGATGGAATATTCAACAATGCAAACACTACTTAACCTCAAAGGACACACCAGCATCCCTTCCACTCTTAGAGCACACAGCCAGCCCCAGCAGCACAAAACTGCTTTAGAAGATGCTGTATGCATGTGACATACAGGAACTGCATTATACTTCCAGACAACAGCATATATAGTAGGCAAAACACAGTTCATGATCATTTTTTCAAAAGGACAGAAGGAAAACCCTTATTTTGCAGGAATAAGACACCAGACTAACAAAATTATTTTAGCAATGACATGTTTGATAAAAAAATAAACTGTGTATTATCTTTTATTCTAGGATATCAAATGAAGTTGACAGATTTTGAAAAGCTGTGTTTTTGTAATATGGATAACCTCAAATAGACTCTGAAAATCTGAACATACAAAGCTGAGCAGAGTAAAACCATTAATTTCTCAATTTACTGCTGAGAAAAGCTATTTGCATCTTTTTAAAGTGTTTTCCAAAGAAACAACCTATTCTATAATCTTTATTAAAAAAAGTGAATGAAATAGTACAGTTTAGAAAAGTAAATATTAAAAAACATATTCAGATTTATAAGAAATAAGGAAGGTGTTTAGAGATATCTGGTTTATGCAAATAGCTATTGATTTCTATTAGCTCTTTGCTAATCATTAGCTATTAATTTCTATGAAATTAACCAGCAGAAGAAATAATGATTTCTGATGCTTATAAAAGTGTGAAATTGGAATTATAAAGATTACAGATTTTAAATAAACCTAGTTTAAAAAGCTATGCACTGAAAGGCAAAACATCTTTTAAAGGTCACTACATATGGCTTGAAATGTAGACAGCATAAACAATTAATTAAATTCTGCCTGCAAACACAGCCATTATACAACAGAATTAAGTATAAAAATCTAATGTCTTGTTTATTTACATTCATTTGCCATTTGTACAAACCCTGGTTCAGAGTAAAAATAGGGTATGTTTAAATTTACCCTGGTAAATTCACTTACATGGTCTTAGGAAGTTCAAAATCAGAAAGGTCTTCTTGTAAACTTAAGTTACATTTTAATGTACAATATGATAGTTGCCGTCTCCAAAACAATGGAATGCAAATGGCTGGATTTTCTCTCTGTCTTCCCATTTCTTTGAAACAGCTGCTCTACAATGCAGAAATGACATCAGCCCACTACAGGATGAGGATGGTCACCTCACAAACAGGAACACAGAGATGTTAAATGCTGTCTTTGCCTCTGTCTTCAACAGCAACAACAGGCTAAGGGGGTCCCCAGTGCCCTGAGCTGGAAGACCTTGATTCTGAGAATGATAAATTCTCAGTCAACCTTGAATTTACTGTGTGGGATTTACTGCTCCAGCTGGATCCCTATAAGTCTATGGGGCCTGATGGGATTAATCAGAGAATACTCAACTGTCTAATGTCTCTATACAACCTCTTTTGATGATTTTAGAGTGCTCTTGGGAAGGTAAGAGGTCCTAGTTGACTGGAAGCCAGCAAATGTTGTCCCAGTTCATAAGAAGGGCAAGGAGGACCCTGGAAACTACAGGCCTGTCAGTCCCACTTCAGTTACAGGTAAAATTATGAAGACTATTCTGGGAGATAATGAAAAACTCCTGAAGGACAACAAAGTCATCAGTAAGAGCCATCATAGCTTCGTGAAGGCAAAGTTCATCTTGTCAAACTTGATTTCCTTAGGTTATAGAGAATGGGGTGATACCAGACTGGCTATTTGTCACTGCAGCACTCTATATTAGGACCAATTCTTCTCAGCATCTTCATAAAAAACTTGGACACAGGACTTGAACATATATACTAAGTATGTCTGCCAATGATACTAAATAGAGAGGAGCTGCTGACTCCCTCAAAGGCAGAGAGGGACTGCAGAGGGTCCTAAATGAGAGGGCTGGGCAATTGTCAAGCGTATCAAGCTTAACAAGGGCAAGAGTCAGAATCTGCCCCTGGGACAAGGTGACTCCCAATGTACAGACAGACTGGGCAATGAGAGGCTGGAAAGCAGCGCCGCAGAAAGGGACTTGGGGGTCTTGGTCAATGTAAAGCTGAACATGAGTCAGCAGTGCCCTGGCAGCCAGGAGGGCCAACCATGGCCGGGGGAGCATCAGGAACAGCACTGACAGCCGGGCAAGGGAGGGGATTGTCCTGCTCTGCTCTGCTCTGCACTGGGGGGACCTAACTGCAAGTGCTGTGTGCAGTTTTGGGCACTGCAATATAAAAAGATGACATAAAGCTAATAAAGCTATCTAGAAAGAGTTCAAAGGAGGAGTACAAAGATGGTGAAATGCCTAGAAGGGGAAGACATGCAAGGAGTGGCTTGTTCAGTCTGGAGAAGAATAGACTGAGAGAAGACCTCACTGCAGTTTCCAGCTTCCTCACATGGGGAAGATGAGGGACACCTGCTGATCTCTTCTCTCTGGTGACCAGTGACAAGATCCGAGGGAATGGCCTGAAGTTGGGTCAGGAGAGGTTTAGATTGGATATTAGGAAAAGGTTCTTCACCCAGAGGGAGGTTGGGCTCTAGCTCAGGCTCCCCAGGGAAATGGTCATGGCATCAAGCCTGAGAGAGTTCAAGAAGTGTTTGGACAATGTTCTCAGGCACATGGTGTGGTTTTTGGAGCTGACCTGTGCAGGGCCAGAAGCTGGACTTCAGTGATGCTTGTGGGCCTCTTCCAACTCAGAACATTCTGTGAATCTATGATTCTATTAAATATACTGTGAAATATTTGAAAGCAAAGAGATAGAAATACTATAGAGCACTCACAGGGTTCTTTAAAAAGCTTGTATAAGCATTAGGATACAAAATACTGTCCTGGCACACAATTAATGTAGAGAACTGTACAAGGGAGATGCACTGTCCTGACTCTGAATAACTTGCTTCAGTCTTAGTTCTCTCACACTCCCAAATTACAGAAGGAAACTGAGGCTCCAATGTCATGTAGAAGCTGTGAACACTAGTGTGCTCCAATTGTCACAAGTCTCTGGGCAGATGGTCTGGTTTTGGCTGGGATAGAGTTAATTTTCTTCTTAGGAGCTAGTATAATGCTGAGCTTTTTGGATTTAGTATAAGAATCACAGAATATTCGGAGTTGGAAGGGATCCACAAGAATCATCAAAGTCCACCTGTTAAGTGAATGGAATTCATACAGGGATCAAATCCACAACTTTGGCATTATCAGCACCATGCTCTGACCAGCTGAGCTGACTTGGCATCAGCAATGCTGATAGAACAATTCTGCTAACACACAGATATTCTGGCTGTAACTAAGTTATGCATACCTCAAATCAAGGACTTCTTAGTGTCTGATGCCCTACCAGGGAGGAGCTGCACAAAAAGCTCAAAGGGACCACAGCCATGACAGCCTGACTGAACAGCCCAAAGGGATATTCTACACCACAGAACATTATGCTCAGTATATAAATTGGAGGATTTACCCAGAACAGGGCCAACCAGTGGAGGGGTAACAGTCAGTGGTCAGTGCCTCTCTTTTACAGAGAAGCCCTGCTCACAGAGCAGCAAAGATGTTATCTTGCAAACATCTGTGTTTTACAAATGCAGAACTGGAGAGAACTGAAGGAGAGACTGAAAATTCAAGCAGAGAACAAAATCTTTCTTAGACTGGTAGCAGTAAATTTCCACAGTGCAACACCATACAGTGACAACACAGTATGCCACTGAAAGTCAATTCATCTCTGTATTACATACTACAATGTGTGTACACATATTACATAACACATGAAGCACCAAACCACCAATGTAGCACCAGTTTAGCACATCACAGGATCACAGCATGAGGGGAACACTTCAGAGCAATCAGACTTCTCTCCATGTAGCACAGAAAAACCTTGGCAGTTACTACACGGGCTTTAGAACAAACCAATCTTGTATTCCTATGGATTTCTGAACAATGTGTTATGTTACTCCCTTTTTTATTACAACTACAAATGTCTTTCAGCAATAATTTTAGTTCTCGTTACTCCAGAATCATGATTCTCCATATCCCATAAGAGAGCTACACTACGTATAAAAAGAGAGAAGAGAAAGGAAGAAGAAAAATGGGAGATGAGATACAAAGGGTTTAGTAAGTAGAACACCAGGTACGTCTTCTTTCTGCGTGAACAACAGTGTAAGAACAGGAAGTTCAACCTCCCCAGGCAGCTCTAAGATTCTATGACCTCTCATGCATAAGGAGAAAGGATACTTTCCCTCAATAAGGAAAAGAAAGAAGTTCCTCAAAATTTAATTTTGGATTACTCGTACTCCTAATAGTTTGAGATAAATTAATCAGATTGGCTTGAGTCATTTTTAAAGTTCTGAATCACAGACTGGGAAAGGGAAGCCATTAGGTAAATCAAATCTGTGGCCCAAAATTAAAACAAACATTTAAGACAGGGTCAGGAAAATACTTGCTTAATCCTATCAGTGTACATTAGTATGGTATCTGCTAGTATAATAAAAAAAAATGTCTTGAAAGCTTTGTGAAGAAAATAAAGAAAATAAAGTTGTGCTGCATGAGAGACAAACTTCATCTAACTCTAATGTGAGAGGCTGTAATAATTCCTGATATTAAGAAATATAATGGAAGATGAACCACTTATGTCTGAAGGGATATGGGAACACGACTCATCCCATAACCTGAACCTAAATGCCCTTCGATATTTTTATAGTCTTTTTATAGGTGGTATGACACATCACACAGGAAAAGCCTTGTTTTCTTAACAAGCAGGAGAGCAAAATTTAAGGAAAAGTGCACAGTGATTAAAAAAAAATACTGCTTTCAAATATGTTAAATATTTCATCAGAATAGGAAGCCAGAGATTCTGCTTGTCTTCTCAAAATTCTATCCACCAAAAGGTCAAAAAGTTGAAGAAAGCGCACACTGACTAGAAAGACTAGGAAGCCAAACAAACTGAAATAGCATGGTCTTGTGATGGTCACAAGATGTGCAGTCAGCCACCAGGTTGGCTGTAGATAAGGAAATGACTCTACCTGGAAATGATTCTACAGCTATAATTCAATACATTCAAATCTACCCTAGTAAGTGTCCTTACTACTACAGTGAAGAAGAGCTGTTAAGGCTAAATTTAAGTGCAAACTGAATTTTTCTTTAAGCTTGTACTTAAATCTTCAGTTAAGTATCATGTTCCCCGCTTTTTATTTTAGCAAAACAATGTTTATCACAACTAATAATGCACTAAAAGGAGAAAATGGAATATATAACAGAAACAGAACATCAATCTAATTGAAATCCCTCAATTCAAAATGTCCACAATGTAGGTTATCTGAAACAATATTATTATGAATATGAGCCTCAAAACATTAACTCCACCATAATTTACCGTGTTTCTGATTGGAATTTTCTTCGGTTCTGTTGGCACATCCTGAGGAACAAATTTCACTGGTTCCTTAATTTGCCTCCTTGATCTTTTGGTCCCATCTGGCAAGGTTTCCATGGCGATATCAGCCTCCATATCACTGCTACCTGCCTGGTCACACTCTGAGCATTGCCTGCAAAGAGGAAGGTTTTCTTTTTAAGACTGCAGCCACAAGAGCAGAAAAAGAAACATACTGAAGTGTTTGTGTTTAAGATAAATTCAAAAGTCAAGAAATCAAATGGACATCTAAAACATACATTTTAAATAACCAAGCAAAACACAAGTAAGATGTTCTTATTTTTCTGACAGTACTTAAATCTGAAAATCATGATTCTGAATGTAGGAATTAATCTTCAAGAAAAATGCCTCCTATTTCATAATTTTCATGCTACCACATCTTCATTTTTAAAGCTGCCCACTGATTGCTAATCTATTAATTACTGTAGCTGCTGCTGCTGTTTAATTATAGAATTATACAGTGATTTGGATTGGAAGAGATCTTAAAGATCATCTAGCTCGCACCCCCCTGCCATGGGCAGGGGCACCCTCCACTAGACCAGATTGTTAATCTTTACAATGACATGCTGCTGAATTCATTCCAATGAGAGTACACTTTAGTAGCAGGGATTTGGAGGACATGTTTGTTATGAAAATAAATTTTAGTATGTATTTCCTAAAGGAGCAGGTTTTAAATCTGAAAAGAATAGCTAAGAGAAAATTACAAATACAGAAGCTAGAAACATATATTACCAAACTAAATTGAAAAAAAATGCTTAATGAGTTTCTGAAAAAATACAAAATCACTATCAGAACTTCAAAAATTAAGAGATGCTAAAGTAATGCTATTAACAAGCTCCATAACAGAATTAACAAGATAGGAATTCAACAGGATTTGTTTTAATTTGCAAAAAATCATCTTATGCAAAGTCATAAATGTGGATGTTCACTAGAAGTATGTTAATGAAAACATAAAAATTATACTTACTGGAAGAGCCAGTTTTAATTACTTCTCACACTACACTTCTAATTCAAAAAATTCCAAGTCCATTCATATTAAGTCTCATTCACCACTGTTCTCCCATTAAAGTTTTTTTTTAGTAATACCAACCAAAAAAAACCACAAACATTCAACATAATCTCGTATTAATTGGCATTAACGGGGATAAACACAATCTAAATGAAAGAGCAAATTTGCTTTGGAAGAAGACAAAGCAAAAATCCCAAGTATTTAATTATTTAAAGTTAAATTTTAATACACATTTGCAAAGAGAAGATCCTGTATAAACAAAACAAAGTCAGATATGTGTTGTGTTTAAGCCTATTTGTTCCAATTTACACAATCAACAGGAATAGTTCCACTTCTTCTCCTATGAACTTCAGTGACGGCTAACAGAATCTCACGTCCATCAACTTTTCATGTTTTCTTATTCTTTCAAAGTAATGCAAGCAGTATAATCTCAGATCTCTCCTAGCTATACCAAAAGACACCAGGAGTAATCATGGTTTGCTACCGTGATTGGTAGGCTACCAAGTGGCTACCAAGTCAGAATAGAAGGAATCTAGTCATTGATTGGGTAACAGATCAATGTAGCCCTGACTAACTCAAGACCTTCCTCCTTTAACTTTTCCATATGTAAATTTTAGATAGTTGTGGCTACATTATAATGTTACAAAGATTCATCGCCTCCTACCTCAAAAGCACTTAAGACCAGGGTAAATAGGACACATGAAAGTACCTGGAATATTTGCTGGTCTAGAAAAGCAGAAGAGCAGGGTAGACTGCAGGAAAGATAACAGTTTCCCTCCTCTCTCATTAAGTATGGAGTCTTTACGAATATCCAAAGCACAAGGAAGTCAGTTTATATACTTTTTCAAACAGTTTTGGGCCAGTATACAAGAGTACAGTCCTGTATTCTTCCTCTTTGTCCTGGTTACAAAGAAAAGGGGGATGGAGTTTCCAGCACTGCTTAATTCCCTACCATGGACATCATCACTGGTGGTGTGGGCTCGGCAGGAAGAGCCGAGCACCAGAAACTGAAGATTTGCCAACTTGCTTGGATCTCTCCGGAGAGACGGTGCTGGGATGAGCCGGCCCCAGCCCACTCTCTGCCACTGCTGGTCCCTTTCTCTATTCCAAACCCCCACCTGAGCTGGTGCAGCTGAAGCAGCTGGCTGGAGCCGAAAGCCCTGGCCAGAGCTGGTGGTGTGGTGCCAGTGCCAGCTTCATGGGACGGACACGAGCTGGGCAAAAACTGCCAAACACAGCCGAGGGCAGTGGTCTGGGAAAAACAGTAGGAAGCACAAAGCCAGCAATCTGGCTTCTGAGTTTCAGCCTAGCTCTTTGCTGGTTTCTTCACACTGGGGCAGGGGGACTCAGCCACAAGGGCTCTTCTCAGCTTAAAGCCTTTGTCCAGCAGCACTATTTTTGGGAAACATTTTTGTTTGCTCCCAAAGGTGAATACCCTTTTGTGGGTAAAGCATTCTCGTGTATACCTTTGGCTATTAATACTGCTGTGGTTATTGTGATTTTAGTAAATCTCTCCCTATTGCTCCTCCATTATCAGAAGGGGTGGGTGAAAAGGGAGTAGCTTTTCTTCTCTGTGCTTGATAAAATGAGCACGCTCCTCTTTACAAACCTTAGTTTGCTACACACAGAGTACCTGTTAACACCTCTACACAGTACTTGTTAACACCTCTAGGCCTTAAGACACTAGAATACAGAAAAATATAAGGTGCAATAGCTTCCACTATGCTACTTTTTACAGTTATATGTTTAGATAAATTTGTGTGAATATACATACACAAATGTATTGCCATGCACTTAGGTAAATAAAGGCACACAGACCAAACTACTATTATTTTAAGATTTGATGGAGAAAGGCACTCCAGTGACGAAGGAGAGAGAAGCTTTAAGTAACAATCTTCCCTCAAAATCCTGCATATCTGCTTAGCTATAAGTTACTTTGATTTCTTTATTTTTATAAGATGCATTGTTCTTAAAGTTGTTCAACCCAAAGCTTTAAGGTGAATTTCTATTTAGTAAGCATGAGAGAGCACAGCCCTCCATAACACTGCAGCATCAGTCATGTCATTAATTTATGCACTGGAAAGCACATATGAAAGTAATTACTGTGATCTGCTTATGCAGATGTAAGCAATACCTATGAAAATGTTCAAAATTTCTATGAGTAGCTCTTACAAAGCATTTATTTTTCCCATTATTATGGTAAAAATCTGTGCTACGTATAAATTATAGAAAAAGCTTCCTTAACTTAAGGGCTGGACTAAAATGACACTTTCATAAGAGAAACACATAGTCACAGGGTTTTACAATGATATTTGGAGTTGGGAATCCAGTTTCTTGGATCTACCACCCTGCAGGTAAGATTTAAATAATTCCTGTTCTTTATCTCTCTGTTATTACAAGGGGAAGACGCCATTTTTCTTGTAATGTTCAAACAGTCCTACAGAAAATATCCATGCAGATCACTAAAGTCCTGAAGTTCCACTATTATGCTATTTAAATATATATGTGCTCTGAAACAGGTTATGCAAGTGTGAAATCGAAATTACAAAAAACCTAGCTCTAGAAAAGAAAAGCAAAATCATACTATGATGGGGTTGAGGGTATTGTTTGAATCACAACACAAAACTTTACAAATATATCACAGGCAAAGGGGGAAAGGAGTTATAAACATGAACTTACAAGCAACTTCTTGATTTACTGCGATAGACTCTATATCATAATCAACCATGTCCCATCATCCCAACTACAAAACAGGCAAGCTTCAACTACAAAGCAGTTTGGCTGTTAGCTCCCATAGCATCACAGAAAAGCTATGACAGACACATACTCCTCTGACCTGAAAACAATCTCTTTTCAGCTCTTCTTATAGTTTATTTCAATACATTTCTTGAATTTAAAGTACTTTTCTCATCCTGCTGCTTATTCCCAGTATAGTCATAGAAAACAACCATCTGACTTCTTTTTGGCTATGCTACAGTCATGCTCACTTAATTTCAGCTCTTCAAGGACAAGCAGTCAACAGAGAACCTGTCACAGCAGGTCACTTTTAGAACTACTGCAACAATCTTCAACTCCTTATAAATTAGCAAGCATTATAAGCAAAATAACAGGAGAAATAGTACCAAATATTCAACTTTCAATATACAGGTTCTGCTTTTAGTCTAGACTTCCCTAATCCAGACCCACAGAAAAAATCAGTAGCGGGCAATAATATGCCTATTTCCAAAATGAGCCAACTGCTAAAATTACTGGAAGTTTTTGTTCCATCAAGAAATCTCAGTACTGATTTGAAATTTCTTAATCATACAGAAAGTCTTTGATTAAGCACTAACAACCTACAGAAGAAAAAAGAAATCGTGTGATTTTGCTGTGTTCTCAATCTAACTTGGTTCAAGAATCAGAGATAATCTCCCACATCACAAACATCATGTCAACTCAGTAGCATTGAGTTTGGAAAGAGTGATTTCAAATTGCTTAGGAAATACCATTACAGTGCTTC
Source organism: Sterrhoptilus dennistouni (assembly GCA_013397095.1). Classification (NCBI taxonomy): domain Eukaryota; kingdom Metazoa; phylum Chordata; class Aves; order Passeriformes; family Zosteropidae; genus Sterrhoptilus; species Sterrhoptilus dennistouni. The sequence goes on from VWZU01006417.1 coordinate 392,303, forward strand.
CAGAAAACAGTTAATTTTAAACAATGTTTAAAAAGGAAAACAAGAGGGGCCTGTTTTCCTAAGGAAGACATAGGTCTCACAGACATGTTCTCTGACAAATCACCTCTCACAATGTTTACAAAAATTAAGCCACTGTAAATTTGAGACACATAGACCACAGCTTTAAGATGACACCTATGCTCTATAAATCACACTGTAAATGATGTGCTGGAGGTGGAAGAAAACCAGGGCTGCTTTTATTCTGGAGATAAAAGACAGTATACACGAACCTAATACAGTTGTCAAAAAACTTCAAAGAGCACTTTACAGAGTGTAAATTTACAGAGTTTTTTTTTAAACTCTGTAAAAAAAGAAGAAAATATGCCATTTGCAACAACCCAAACATCCTTCAATTAGGACAAGTGACAAATACATAAAAATGTATATGTCATATTCCACTCATGTTTGTGTAAGTTAATAATTTTATATTATTATCCAGTGACTCAGGATGAAAAAACATTTGAAGAAGTGCTGGATCAGTACCGAATGAATGAGGTCAGGAATATGAATGAATGTCCAGATCCTGCATGAGTGTTCATGGAACTACTTGTCAGGAACTCTACAGCTCATTCTGTCCTGTGGCAAATACTCCCCAGAGCAGTTACCAGTGAAATAACTTGGCCTTCTAGAGCAAAAATAAAACAAACCAAGCTTAATTCAACCATTAGTCCTTGTTTTGTCCATCTCAGTCCCCAGTATTTCATATGCTACCGAAAGTTATGTCTGTTTTTCAGCAATCTCATTCCAATAGAAGAAGCTAATCCTTGTTGGTAGCTACCAAATATTTTCTTAATGAAAAATTCAGTATTTTACAATTAGATTTTGATCCATTATATTGTCTGCCAACACTTGTGCATTGCCTTAGTACCTGTTAAGATCATTCTCTACCAGGAAAATACATCCAGAATGGCCAAGAGCATAAAAGCACACAAGCTGTCAGCAAGAATGATAAGACTTAGTATTATGATAACATATTAATCAAAATAATATTCAATTGTTTAATCAGTAGGATTTCTTAGAAATTGAAAATTGCAAATTTTTAAATGGAAGTAAACCCAGCATTTCATTGTATGGTTAAAACTTCCGCTCAAGGAGTCAGACTCAATTCTTCAAACTCAGGATATTCTATGATTCTACTTTGAAATTAATGCTTTAATGTATTATTACATAAAATAGCTCCTATGCTCTTCACCTCAAATCCATCTGAAATGAGGACAGGCTTTGAACTTACCATGGTACAAACTGATGTGTAAGATGTTATAACTGTTACCTTGAAGAAAACTGTCTAGCCGCCGAAAAAGGAAAATTCTTTGTGTTAAGTGTTTGAAATCAGTTAAACCAGTAAGCTGTGAAACACTAGTGCCCACCAGGTCTAAATTCTTACTATGCTTTCACTAAGACTAAAACTGTTAACTCATTTTAAATTTTAGAAACACTGAGAAAACAAAATACAATTTGTGCTTTCTTCAACAAATTAGCTTTTAAATACATAATATATTTATTTTTTTCTCCTACCATTAACATATAATACTGGATTTAATTTAACAATTTCAAACCCCTTTCTGGTAAACTGTAATTTAAACTATTAAATGCTGAGCATGAAATGGACAAAAAGTATAACTACAAATTAGTCTATGTAGCACCACACACAAAACCTGAATCACCTGGCATCCTCAAACACAATATAAATGATGAAGTTTATGGAATAAACTCACGTTAAAGTACTCGTTATTTAAATAAACATATATTGGTAAAGTCCATGACTGTAATCATAAAAACTTTTGCAAGGGTTCAAGTTCGCTATTCTGCATAAATTATTAGCAATGATAATGGAACAGAAAGAAAAAAAACTCAAGAAAATTATTTTTAATTGTTTTCTGATTACTATTTTTAAAGATAACTAAACTCAATGTTTTTAATCACTCTTAAATAAAGTCTTTTAACCTGCCTAGTGTTTCAAGGTATTTCGCACTATATTGATTTTATTTTTGTGCTATGTTCCTATTACATCCTATATAAACATCCCATTACATCTTGTACAAGCCTAGTGTTTCAAGGAATTTCCCATTATACCAATTTTCTTTTATTTTTGGGCTAGGTTCCTATACCATCCTATACAAATATCTGAAAAGTACATGGCCCCCATTTAAAAAAAATGCACTTTTCTTCATATCTTAATCAAAAGATTAAAATTGTATTCAAAACAGCAGGGGAGGAAAAACCTGCTGAACTCAAACTTGGATTAAGGGTCTCTTCTATATGCTCTCTACTGATGCTGAAAAGAATACATAAAGGAATGTTCAATGATGAAAAGAATGCAATCAATGCAGCTCAATTTGTCTGCTATCATCTCACACTCCAGAATATGCCTGAGCTAATTAGAAGTAAAAGCCAAGTTTGTGATCTAAGATATAACTGAAGCATGAAATTCACAACAAAGCTAAGTTATAGCTTTGAAATTAAAGAGCTTTACTACCTAACCTGACCTATCCTGCCTTTAACACCTACTGAGAATTAGTCTTACATCTTTTGGACTGACAGCTTTTAGCGAGCTTTTTCAACTTTGTTAAAAAGCAGAACAAAAATCAAATCTCCTGTGTAAATGAAGAAGCTATCTAAAAATTAAAAAAAGCTTCCATGTAAAATAACTACTTGGCAAATCTGACCAAAGAGATCAAAAGTCTAAAAACACACTACATTAATTAATTAAAGGAAAATTAGGTTCAGGAAAGTATTAGTGATGGTGAGAACCTTTTTGAGATTTTCACCTTTTAACTGAAATCTCTATTAATTTACTAAGCAAATTTACTGAGGTAAATCCAGGTTTTGTCACATTAAAGATATAAGAAAGAGAAGCCTCCCATTTCATGTACTGGCCATCTTGTTCTGCACACAACCTTCAAAACTAACCAAAAAGATGGCTGAAGTAAATGTTTTACGCAAGTTCTTCAATAAAAAATGTAGAGATATATGAAGAAAAACAGAAACTAATATTTTTCTGTTAAAACAGTTTTACCGTATTTTTAGAAGCAATTCTTATACTATTCTGATTTGGTACCTTAACATTCAGACAAGGTGAAGAATGGAATGACCCCTCGAGATGCTAGACTAACTTCTTGCCAGCTACAAACTGCTCCCGAGTTTGTTCTAATGCATTTCAGAGCAGTTTAAACATGCAGACTGCTAACACTATAGAGCAGAACAAGCTAATTTTACGAGAGTTTGGAAAACAAAATCTCTGACACCTTATCATTTCTCCATTGTACAACTTTGGTTTTGTTCTGCTCCACAAGCATGAAAGAACTTTAATTCGTGGAAATGTAACTGCAATACGTACAGTCATGAACATACTTCTGCCATTGTACATTTGAGTCCTAAGACAGCAGTAAACCCAATACTTCCCATATTGCAATAAACGGAGATACTACTTGCAAGTTTATTTAAAAATATTACAAGTATTTGCCTGAAGATACGAACAGAGTCGCTTATCTGAGTCCTAACATAAACAGAAAACCAAGTCTTTCATTTCCCAAAAGTATTAGCCTATAATTTCCTGCCGCTATTATATTGCAGCAATAACAATCACAGATGAATTCAAAACCCAAGAAAATTACAGCTATAACCTATTTTTACACAGTGGCTAATAAAGAGAAAATCTTTACAACTTCTTTTTTTTAACCTTGAAACATCACTGCTAATAACCTGAAAATAAAAAAAAAAACTGCTCCAAGTGCTTTAAAGCAATGTCTAATCCACTCAGAATTTGCAAGTCCGTTCACATTTACATCCTACTTTAAGTACAGAGACAGCACAGGACAACTCATTAACTGTGTTCTTACCAGTAACTGTTCTTGGTCTTCCTTGGCATCCTTGTAAGAGGTGGATCCAGGCAACCAAGATGATAATGGAGTTTACAAGTGTCACAAAGTAGCAGTAGGTGTTGATCGTGGTTCTTCTTGCAAATGCCACAACTTTTCATGCAGCAGAAAAGCATTTTAATTACAGACTCATAAAGAATAAACGATACACCCCAGCACATCCCCCAGTTTCAATATAAACATGGCAACTTCAATTTGAATGTATCGTTTAAGTACATAATTACTTTTTGGAGTAATTATGGACTAATTTTGGAGGAGAATTTTTTAAGAACCTTCTATCTATGTACAGTAGAAGAGTAAAAGGCTCCTAGCAAAAAATGGCTTTCAATTAAATTTTTGAGGACTTCTAACAAGTTAGTAATCTCTCAATACTTCAACAAAATATAGCAGGGCAAGTGGAAAAAAAATACAACAGATGCTTAAATAGAAAATTATGCTGCTAATATCAACCTTCATCAACCACATGCTTATGCAGGTTAACTACCTTGAAATAGGTGTATGCTGCTGCTATGCTGGGCAATGCAACTCATTAGAAATTACACTTTCTTTTTAGCATTATTTTAGTGGAATTGAGATTTGTTATTTTGAAGACAGGTGTTCACTGATTGCACTATAACATGGGAGGAACTGACTGCATTCGAATGAAACAGAAATAGTGAAGCATGACTCCAATTATTTGTGTACATCAGATCCTCAGCCCACTGCCACGTTTGCAAGACTTCTTCCTCTTGCAGCATTAAAACTAACTTTTGCTTGTGTAAATCATCCTCTTCCCTTAGCCTTCTAGCTGAGCAAGACACTACTTGCCGTGGCTGCATGCTGCTCTCTAGATAAGCAATGGAACACGTCACTCCTCGGCTGTGGTGACAAAAGAAAATCCTAGATGATATGCATGTATTTTGCACAGTCACAGTCTGGAATCCTAGTCTGTGTCCCACTATTACGCTTAATAAAAACCCAGTCAGTAGCTTCACAGCTTATGGAATAGTGGAAAAGGTGAAACTATGATAGAGTAAGTGAATACATTTCATACTCTTGGGAATTATTAAAAATAGAAGTAGGGAAATTTAGCATGAGCAAAAAGTGAGAATTCTTATATGACAAACGTTTTGTGCATCCAGGAATAGTGACTGAACAGCATCATCACTGTTCTCAAAATCATCCACTCAGATGACTGAATTCAAAGAACAAAGTGACCAGTTAGTTTTTAGACCAAAAAAACAAAGGACCCTTCTACTTCAGATGCAACGAGTTAGCTTTGTCCTTAGAGCACTGCAGTCAAATTAACAAAAACACCCAAACTTTACTTGTGTGGTAAGGTGAAGAACTGATTACTATTCAACTTAGCCTTCAAAAATAAGTAAAACATTTAGACAACTTTAAAGCATTTTTTAAAATTAAAAACTGAAACAATTTTCTCAGAACACTTTTTGCAAACTATAAATTACTAGATACTGTATCTATTTGGTCAAAATTTAATTACTTGCCTATAAAGTACTGCCGGAAGTGTAGACGCCTTTTGCGCTCCTCCTTCCTTTTTACTTGGTTTCCTTTCCTTAGGAGCCCGTAAAATTGCTGGTATGTTCAATTTCTATTGGATTGGAAGAAAGGCAGTACACATGAGTCATGACACTTTTAAGAATATTCCTCTACTCTCAATGCATGAAGAACAAGAATAATAATGAGTGGGATATGCTATTTTACAGAATACACATTTATCCCAGTATGATTCTGTAATATAAAGTAATCCTGCAGTCATGTTTTCAATTCAGTAAGAAACATACAGAAAGACTAGGTCTTAGAATTTTTCTTCAAGCTTTCAATATAGGGAAGGATAAGGATGCATTTCTCTAGGAAGCTGAAACAAGCAAAAGCAGATTCATGGAAGTGACAGAATACTGAGGCAGTTTATTTTCCCCAGCATCGCAGCTACACTGGTGCTCGACAGGTTAATTAGAAAAATTATCTTATTGGACCAAGCCTTTCACAAAGCAGACCAGACTCTCGTTGGGTTTCTACTATCTGCAGTATGCTGGCTTTTCAGACAGCAACCATCTATCAAAGTCATTTCTCAACAGCCCCATGGGTCTGCATCTGTTCAACCAACTGGAAAAAAATGTCATGCAAACTGTGTAAATGAATTCTACTCAGCTTTTTTTTTTTTCAAATTGAGTAACATTTGCATCAGGAAATATATTTACGGATACTTACTCAAAGGAAGGAAAAATAGTCTTGGTTTAAAAGATATCTTATGCAAGAATTCTTTGCAAGTAGAAGAGGTAGGCAGATAAATGGAACTAGTAAAAGGCTGCATATCTTAGGAACTATTACACCATGAAGTGTAAGGGTCATTTTCAGAACAGCAGCACAAACCCAGCAGTAACAAAGGGCATGCCAAAATTGTGGATAATTCTATGTCTGCATTTCCACAGTGAACAGTTTCTTCAATCTTAAATCATAACTGGAAATCATGGCAATCTCCCTCTCACATCCAAAATGTCCATTGACATTTAATTCTTCTGACATAAAACATAAATTAAAACACTGCAAAAATCTTCACTTCCCTTTTTTCCCTTATCAATGGGAACAAAGATAATTGCTGGCCACAGGAAGTAACCTAAATCTTTTGTTGTCCTAGATATTTATATTCATTTGATCAAAAGATTCTCCTCTGCCTAGATACACACCATCACGTACACACCACATTTAAAAGGATTTTTATCTTATAAAAGCCATTAAGAGTTAACTTATCATTTGAAGCCTACAGTAACTAAAGACAACTGGAGACAAAAACAGTAGGATTAACTCATGCTTCATGCTACGGTTCATCACAAATGACAGGTCAATCACTTATACCAAAGGAAAGAATTTCGCAAACAAGAACAGTATTACAACAGCAAAATTAAGCTACACGTTCCCAGTTGCAGAAGTCTAGGTACTTCAATTGGGAAGCATTATCCCCTGAGTAAAGCCTGGGTCTGATCAAATCAAATCAAATCAATTTATTCGGCCACAGAAGTGGCAGACAGAAACAAAAAGGCCTATTCTTGGAAAACCTGTTCTGCTTGCTTTTTTCTGTAAAGGGGACAAGGAACCAACCTACCTGTCCAATGATTCTACCCAGCAGAGCCCAAATGCCTTGCCCTTCATTTCGCAGTTTTCCATTCATATTTTGTAGCTCTTCCAAGGACTCACACAGCTGAACAGTTAAAGAAAAAAAAACAGGCAACAGGAAGGAAAATCCATTCAGAGTTATCAAATAAAATTTACTCAATCTCTTACTTACTGAGGGCGCATTAATTTATTGTGGGATTAGAAAAACAATGAAACTCATATCGATATAGCTCAGATCAGTAAAATCATTCAGTAATTTAATAGAAGTGAAGCAAAACCCCAAAGCAACCACTTGTTTTGTAAAGACCTGCAGTATTTCAGCATGGAAATAAGGTTTCATAAAGTCAAATGGAAAGCAAAACTAATATACAGCAGCATCTTATATGTGCTGTCCACACTACTTAGGCAGCAAGATTATAACAAGTGAACATATAAATGAATTAAAACTCTCTTTTGCCACATTCACACCCACAGAAAGAGAAAAATTAAAACTAAAGGCTGCAAGCAAAAAAAAAAGGATTTTTTTTTTCTTCTGGAAGTATCTGTTAGGTTGTGTAATTTGGGAGGTAACTATTAATTTGATTAAAAGCCCCAGGAACAATTTCCTCTCCCTTTATCACCTCTGGGCAGTTCACAGGGATTTGCTGCTACATTTTCCATATGTTCTCACTTAAAACACACACACCAAACAATTTAGGAATTAATAGCAACACCCTTTTTTGTCATCATTAGCTATCACTTAATAGGCTGTTGAATTCAGCAGGAATTGCAGCATGTCATCTGTCACAAAACATACAGTAAGTATATCTATGTTTCAAAATAACTGCATATTAAAGTAAATATTTCTTTGGAAAAAATGCAAAAAGTTCTTTTTAAATCATAATGTTGACTTATTAAAAAATTAGCAACATTTTGGGGGAGCAAAGCCATGATTTATAAGCATCAAATTTGTTTACCCTAAAAAGCATGCAGAGGACACTGTGGAGGTGTAAATACTGATTATTTCTGTCTGAAAAATTAGACAAGTCATTAAACCTAAGCCCAACTGGAGTTGTAGTTCACACAAATAAATAAATAAATAACATTCTTGAGTATTGTAGATTGCTAGTTATGAAGTGGAGCTCCAAACAAAGAATCATGCAGGTCCAAACAGGTCTTTGTGTAATTTGTTATTGGAGCTCTCAGTAGGGTCAGTTAAAGAACTCGTGTCCAGTCAATATATCATATTTTAGAAGTTGGTATTATTTGTATGGGAGAAGACAGATACTGAATATTTTTAAAGTAAGAAATATGTTTTTAATTATTACTTTTAAAAGATCAATATTTTGCATCTTTCATTTTCATCTGAATTCTTTTCCATGGAAAGAAAGATTCTATCAAAGTTAATAGCAGCAATACTAAAATGGCATAAGGGATTATCACCCCTTCTTCTTTACCTTATTATACTCCACATGAAGCTTTTCTTGCTCATTTTCTAACTTATCTTTGATATTCTTCTGTTCAGCCATATTCTCCTGGATTTGAATCATACGCATATTTCTCTCTATTTAAAAGAAAACCACACAATTTCCTATTCTTGAATATACATTTCCAAGTTTTATGCACTAAAAAAAGTGAAGCAATATAAAGTAAACAACTCTAACAATACAAAGACACAAAACTATGGCCCACAGGTTTAATACACAGACCGAGCAGAATGAACAGTCATAACATTTGTATTCTGCTGCATAAATATTGTAGTTGTCTGAATGATGAACTTTGATCAGATCTAGCAGTCAAAAAGTTATGCTATTCCACATAGACATGGGTGAGAATTTAAGGAAAAAATATTATACCAAATAATATTATTAAAAATATACCAAAAAATACTATACCAAATAACTACACCAAAAGTTACCTATTCCCTTCTTAAAGACAGTTTAGTCTCCTGTTTATATTTGAAAGATTTTATTCTTTTCTGCTGTCTCTTTAAAAAAAACACTTCCTGTGTAAGCAGAGACTCCAAGCACTAATACACCTGACCTAAAATGAAGTCATAATCCACATTTATCTACTATAAACAATTCAATACAACAAAAATAAAAAGCCAATGAAACAGCACAGCACAATGCAGCAAAGTGATACCTTTTCACTGAGCAAAGTAAGCCATTTTTGCCCTTACCAAGGTAATAATTCACAAAGTCAGCAGTGAGAGCTGGTTGTTTATGTTTTCTCCTTCCATCAACACTGGAACTGGTATCTGAAGTATCCACTGGGAAGATGTCTGTGCTGATTCCCATCAGTTCAGCCTTGCGCATGAGCTTGCGGATGGCAGAGGCGCTGCTGGTCAGTGGCCGCGGCAGCTTCTCCCGGGGCACCCAGGCCTGGGGCCGGGTGGTGCGCGCCAGCTCCGCCTTGGCTCGGTACTGCTGGAGCCTGGCATTGATTCGAGCCTGCAGTGAACAATTCCACAAATTAAAAACATCAAGGAACAATTCAAAATTAGTTCTGAGTTATAATATGGAACACATCTTTTATTTTTATCTCGCTTTTTATTTTCATTTTAAAAGCTGCACAATCTGATCAATGCCATTTGCACTCTGGAACTGAACAACTCAAGAAACAGAGGTTGATTCACACATACTTCAAAGTGCACACACACATGACATTATTCTTTCACCAGGTTTTGGAGCCACATACACACTTCTTGATGAGATTTCCCCACTGATGAAAGCAACAGATGACTGCTGGCTTTGAGACGACCCCTTCTAATAATGCTGATTTGATGGGACTGTGAAAATGCACTACTGGTAGAAGCTTTGGTTGACCTACCATATGCATTTAGATACACATTAAATTGGTGAGCAACAAAACTTGATGAAGAGCTTTTTTACCATATTTGACATAGTTTCGTAGGAATTGCTTTCTCAATGCCACTTCTCTTTATAAATGTTAAACTTGCTGATTATAATTTGTCAAGAACACAACCCAAACAGAAGTGAAGTAGACAAGAGAAGCTCACAATATGTATTGTTGATGACATCTGTATATTTGTGACCATCTGGGAGATCTACCCCAGAAGATCAAGCTGTTACTGACAGTTGGAAAACACTGTCTTGAGGGAACTCTATGAAGTGGCAATTCTGGCAGCAACTGACATCAACATACAAACCTTCAGAGGCAAAGCTCCAGCTGACTATCGGTTAGAAGCTGTTTACTTGCCTGCACAAAGAAGAAACTAAACTAATGTGACTGCCCCACCATATGGTGTATGATACTCCTGAGACAAAAGCAAAAGGTGTGCATATACATACACACTATGGTTAAGGAACATCTCTGATTTCAAACACAATCATTGAAGGTAGTACTGCAAACAGTTTAACACATTACCTTACTAGATCTTGAACATTAATGATCAAGAAACAAAGCAAATGTAGGTTACAGGTCAGCTGTGACCTCAATGGCTTTTTTCTTGGGCCCACAGCAGCAGGCAACAGGTCCACCTACAGCCACTGCCATACAATACCAAAGCCACCAACAGTAAAAACATGGTTGTACAAAATGTATGCAAGTCATCATACTTGTATCAAGGTGTCTATGACACTGTGTCAAGTAACTCCACCTGCAGGTTTCAGCAGTCATTCTTTCAGTTTCCAAAAATTTAATCTAAATTATTTAGATTAAAAAATTGCAGAGTCTTGGTTTGGGGAAAAGAAGAGAGAGAAAGTGAAATGCTTATCAGCATTATCAGCACTGCACAATACATGCCTGAAAACAGAGCCAGTAAGCCCTGCTGGATCCAAACTGATATTGCACAACCAGCACTTACCATTATTTTGGGCAGTATTCGTATTATTGTAGTGTCTCCACTACACAGATGCATTTCACATAACTGAAAGCTGAATATATTCAGCAAGAATTATGAAATGAGTTTTAAGTCAAGCTACATGAAGCTCAATATTCCAAATGATATTTCATTCAATTTTTTTCTACAGTATGATTTGCTCATGCTCATTCTCAACAGCATAGGTCATTTTAAATTAATATTCTCATACTCAGAGATTTCTGAAGAACTGGAAAGGCAAGATTTTTTTTAAAATAAAAGGTTTGATTATATGAAACAATATTTTCTTATCATTACACTATAATTCTCAATTCAGAAAAAAAGCAGATAGTCCTCTCCCATAAATGATTTCCATTTTTTACAGCATCTGCTACTTTCTACAAATGAACCAGACAGGTTTCATTCAAGTAACAAGCTGTTTTTTTGCACAGGTGTGATTTTTCCACGTAATGCAGTTCAGCCTAAGCAGAGAAGCAAACTATGCTAGAAACTCTTCAGAATCAGAAAAAAAAAAGGATACACATTGAAACATGAAAGTAGGCAGATTCCCTCAGAGGGATTGAAACCTCTGTATCAACAGGACATTTATCAGTTGAGCTTCTGCAGTAACTAACATTTTAAAATGGATCTGTCAGTAGACAGGGATATAGACTTGCCTAAGGCTTTCAGACAACTCCCACGCAACAGCACAGACTCACTTCTTTGCATACATAATTTTTTCCTAGGAAATCTTTACTATGAAAACAACTGTCACACAGAACTCCACTTAGACCTACAAAATTGGAAATTTAGATGGAAATAGAAATATGCCTAATTTTTTTCTGGCTTCTTGAAGAAAATGTTAAACAAAATCTAGGAATCACAATGAAAAAGTAATTACCAATTTTTTACCTCAAAATCAAAGCAATATTTTTCAATTCAGACAAGCACAGATATTTGATGTTTATTGAAATAGATATATAATATATATAACTATATCCTATATAGAGAGAATTGTCCTTAGAGACCAAACCCTACAAACAGTTCAGTGTGCTTTCAAATGACCATGCACTATCAATATATTTCACATTTAATTTTCTACGATAATACCATTTTTACCTTCTCTTAATTTCTGTCTTGTTTAACATGAATGATTAATACAGAGGCATTTGTGTCATGAATTCAAATACCTGAGCTTCTGGTGAAAGCTGCTTTTCTCTTTCCTGTAAGGACATTTTACAGTAAGATTGTAAAGCCAAGTAGTTCTTCCGCTTCCATTTTCTGTCTAACCTGTCCGCATGCTGTTTACAATAAGCAAAAAAAGGGTCAGCTATATCCTGTTTCAGAAAAAACAAAGGGGAAGGAACGAAAATAAAGTGAGACAAAGTAAGGCCAAAGGGCTCTGAACAGCACAAACATTCTGGCAATCAGTTTACATGTTCCAACAGGTGTGTTTCTAAAAACAGCTAAAAAACATGTTTCTAAATCAATTTTGTCATGTTGATGTAATTTACAATATAAGGTGTTTTTCCATTGTTTTCATTGCATGATCCTACTAGATTCTCCACTAGTCAATCTCTGTACTATATTTGCATTCCCAGGAATAAAATCTCAGCAAAATAAATTCCTAAGTACAAATCCCTTTAACATACAACATGTATTAATTTCCTGTTGATTCACTGTCCCTTTGAAATTAAATCCTACAACTACTTAGTAATTCTGAATACTATCAAAGGCAATATATTTGGTTTCTCTAACGTTTTTCCAACCATTTTGGTGGCTATACCCTCACATGCTTTATCATCTCTCAGATGATATTTTTCCCATTTTTCATTCCATCATAACTGCACACTATCATGGCTAGGTTTGTAGCAACTTTTAGCACCTGCAAATCATGCAAGCAGACTACAAATACCTGTGCCACGAGGAGACATGGTTTGAGAAACATATTTCATTGCCTTTGTACTTTCAGAAGTGTACAAACAACATCATAAATCTATAGACTAAGAAAAATTTAAAGCAGTCTTCCTTCATAAAGTAATACAAATATTAATAAATTACCTGTCTATGAAATTTCACTTTATTCCATTTATAAAACACAGACTAATAAAATTTACTCTGACTTTCCTTACAAGCACATTTTATTTTAATTAAGATTTTCACAGTATGTGACAGCTTACTTCAAAAATTAGCCATGCCCTAAAATGAGATGCAGTGAGACCTTGATTAAAAATTTGACTGTGGAAAACACGTAATAAAATTTTAAGGTGGAAAGGCAAGCAGATACATATGTCCAGAGGGAATTCACATAGGGCATTTAAAGACTCAACCTTACACAAAATCTATTAAGGACAACAACCCTGGGGCCATGTACTATCTTCCTATTTATCGGTCCAACAGAAGGAAGTATTTTGTGATTCCTTCATGAATCCCTTAGTGGGACACTGTTTTCAGAAACTAAAGTGTCAAGATCAACAGTGAAAGCAATGCTTGTTTCTGTGCTACCTGTGCTACTTCTTAAGGCAAAAAAGGTAAATTCTGAAGCTATGAACACAACATGTTTAATCGAAATGATACCTATCAGGATGAAACCGGACAACCTAAAAGTATTTATACCATAAAAATGAATCGGGAAGTAGGAACTTCTAATCTGAATTGCTTTTAAATCATATTACAGGAAAAAAATATGTTAAGAAAATATATTAAGAAGTTATCAGAAGGTTAGAAACACTTGCTTTTCATTCTGATTCCAAAGATTAATGTTACTGCAAGGGAAGTCACATCTACGTACTACAATTTGAAGTAAATACTGGAAAACACACAGGAAAAAGTGGCATCAGAAATGTCTTTAATTTCTCAAGTCTCCTATTCAGTATGAAACAGAGATTACTGTACTACACAAACAGCTAGGTAAGTATGTCACCCTATGTTAAGTTCAGGAAATAGAATTCCTGTCTGTATTGACTGCTAGCCTATTAAGCCAACTTCTGTGTTAACCTTCTCTATCCTTTTTTCCAGTCAGTTTCAAAAGATGCACAGAGTTGGACAATTTGGTGAAAGGCTCTCTCTATACAGTTCCTTTACCCTGCCTAGGTCTTGTCACCTACTTAAAAAAACTTTGTTCAGGACCTGTGAACAAAAAAGCTACCATTTCAGGTCATCTACATAAGCTTTTAATAGAGGTCTTTTATTCTATCCTTTCCAGGGCTACCTCTTCTGCTGCTGCTTCTGAGAGGAGGCCTTCCTTCTGAGCACAGGTCACATGGAAATAAGCTCTGCACATCCCAGCATCACAGCTAATGCATACACCAGTCCTGGCAAAACGCGGATCTTCACAAAAGCTGCATTCCTTTATAAAGAAGAATGGAAAATGCCACAGTAAATATTTCAGGTGCATTTTGCCTAATATTTGATAATTTATGCCATATATATAAAAACCAAACTGGTAGGTTATACCTGTGTGGTACAGAAACCAACATGCTCCCAACAGCTGACATTACTTAAAACTTCCTGCTTTCTCAACTCCCAGTATTCATTTCATTTTCATCAATGGTAAAGTGCTTAAATAATCTAAATAGTATATTGGATGAATTTTTATATGAACCTCCATGCACTGTATTCTCCTTCAGCAAAACAACTAAATATCATCCAAGCCATTCAAGCACAATTAGTTGTATAAGTATGGTATAAAAAAAACCACCACTCCTCAGCAAATGTTCAACAAGTTCAGAAGACAAACAATAATAAAAAACCAGTGTTTTGAACGACTGAAAACCATAGGTAAGTATGTACATGTCCTTTGATAAGCAATGACTGAGGAGTAAGCATGTGACATTGCAGAAACAAATACTCAAAAATCATAAATATCAGTACGGAAGTTTGGAAGTCACTTAATTACAGTACTATGGCTTCAGATATGTGCATTCTAGACACAGTCATTTGCAAAACAACAAACTCACACCCCTTAATACAACCTGGAAAAAACAAATTAACTTATTTTTCAGTCAGATCAACTCCTCAGTCTGTTTCACCACAATTTCAAACTACATCCCTGTGCCAGCAATCTAGAGCAATAAGTACATAAGCAGGAAATGGGAACATGCGCTGCTTAGGCAGCGCTGCTATCTAGCGCATAAAGATGATCTAAAATTATACAGGCACAAATTTCCTAGACTCCTACTTGCTGAATAGAGAGCAAGGCTGTCTATCACCCAGGGAAAATATCTCCATGCAGAAAGTTAAACAACAGAATGGAATGGTCAGGAAAACTCAGTAACTGAAGAATCTCATAACATCACACATGCTACACTAAAAGGGCATCC
The DNA here is from genome assembly GCA_013397095.1 of Sterrhoptilus dennistouni. Lineage (NCBI taxonomy): Eukaryota > Metazoa > Chordata > Aves > Passeriformes > Zosteropidae > Sterrhoptilus > Sterrhoptilus dennistouni. The sequence continues at coordinate 407,458 of VWZU01006417.1, forward strand.
TTTAGCTGTGTAGCTGCAACAGCTAACAGGTAAGAAATTAAATGAAAAAACCTAATTTATTAAGCTGGTTTTACAGGGAGAATGTAGCAATATAAGCTGTAATTTAATACAGCAAACAGCATTTACAGCTTTGCAACAATAATGAGTCTTCTTCACTTACACAGTTCACTTTCACCTTACTCAAAGCACAAAAAGATGCCTAAATTTACCCTGATCATATACATCACTCATGCTATTAAAAAAAAAAAAAACAAAACATGAATCGTTTCAACAACAGTTTGCAGAGTCTGGTGTGCTTGCCTCAACCTTTTTTTATACAAACATTTCTAAACAAGGCTAACTGCTTCACCAGGCCCAGGCTCCTGTTACAGGTCTCTTGTACATGAGCAATCCAAAGAGTTGGATTCTGTTTTTTATATTGTATGCATTTTTAAAACTGCACTACATGTTTTAATTTAGTATTCAATTTAACAAATTGACATTCAAGAAACAAAAGTGGCTTGGCAGAAATTAAGCTTTAGAGCTGCAGACTTCCCTCACATTATCCTGATAGCAATGGCTTCTCCACACTGTCTCCATTAGCCATACAAACAGTATTTAGCAAACTAATCAGTGCTGTCCCTCTACCCACTGCAATGGTTTTCTGTAAGATTTGTTCATTATTACTTTTGATCTGGACTGAAAGCATTTACATGTAAAACAATTTTAACTTTAGAACCATTTATCAGTTCAAGTTGAGGGTCCTGCGTTGCTGTGGATTTTTGTAAACACTGTTTTGGCACAGCCTGCTGTATTCATACTAGCTTACATATGAACTTTAAAGTAATTCTAACTGAATGTATGTTTATCCCTTTCTTAATCAACTTAACCTCCCATTTCTCATCTTATAAATCCTTGCTTTCCATCCATATTTTGTCAATCTGGCACTGACTTCAAAAGAAATCAGCACGTCCATAAAAAATCAGGGAAATTGGGCAAAAACAGTGACAGAAATCATGGAGAACAATGTTAAGGGAAGAGATGGAAAGATGAAGGGAAGAGCAGGTAGGCTGTAGGTATAACAATCATTAAGAAACTTTATCTCATTTTCAGTCCTGAACCTCACTACAAAATTGCTGTAAAAAAGAAAAATAAAGTTGGGAAGATGGATTACATTCTACTACACGTAAATACATAAAATACAGCTACTTGTTACCACTACATCTCTTCTTAACTTACCTTTGCACCATACTTCGAATAATTCATTTCTGTTAGTGTTACTGGCCGTAGCTTGTCAATATCTCCAAATGCCACTCCTGGAACATAGAGGGCACAAACAATGTGGACCCACCTAAAATAAGGGACAAAATTAGGTTACTGTTATCAATATTTTGATCCTATATTATACTCACCGTTTTCAGATTGCAAAGTCCCTCATAAACGTTCAAGATGGTAGCTGAAACACTTGACGGAAAGTACATTAAAAGTAAGGATGGAGTGCCTATTTGGAATTCAGGAGCTCAAACACTGAGTAAGGCCCTTCAAAGCCACTGGGATTGCTCTGCCTGTCTGGATCAAGGGCTGGGCTACCACCACCTCTTGCTCTCACAAGGGCTCCACACACTTTTCAAGGAACATGAAAGATATTGAAGATTTTGATATTACTTATAAAGTTAAGGCCAACAGATATTTTCATTATGTGGTAGGGAGTAGGAAGGGAAAGAGCAAAATTATACAGGTAGTCACAGCACCACTGAGCTCTGAGCATATAACTATGAAGCACTTAAAACACAGCACCAGTCAGACTTTGCTCTAACTTTGCAAACTAACAGTTACACCTGTTAGTATCACCAAAACTAACTAGTTTTAAGCAACATAGAGAGGACTTGAATTCAGGAATAAAGACATCTGGGTAGTATAACAGAAAGGCCTATCTGAAACTCAGATAAACAGACTGTTACTTAGTTGCTCCCTTCTTCACTGACCATAAAAAAACTAGAGTAAGAGGTCCAAATCTTCAGCCCTGAGGGGCAGAATCTGGACCTTAGTGTGTAGTAATCAAATGCCCCATGATGGTAAAGGCTTCAACCTCAAGACTGCTGTTGACAGGCATCTTCCTAACCTCCTGAAGCTCTCAGCTACCCAAAAACAGCCTACCAGCAGAAGACAAATTTTCTTCTTTTCTTCTTCTTCTTCCATTGTTCTCATAATGAACACTTCTCTAAAAGATCCAGCTCTCACTGTCACAAACCATCAGTTAGTGACAACCTCTAAATCTGTCCTGCAGATTTATGCGTTTTTAAAACTGCACTACATATTTTTATTTAGTATTCAATTTAACAAATTGACATTCAAGAAACAAAAGTGGCTTGGCAGAAATTAAGCTTTAGAGCTGCAGACTTCCCTCACACTATCCTGATAGAAATGGCTTCTCCATACTGTCTCCATTAGCCTCAAATTAACTCAAATTAACTCCAAGCTACTGCAAATAATCTTACTGTTTTATCAAAATTCCGGAAGTATTTCCTACTCCTTGCTAAGTCACCAGGTGGGAGATGTGATAGACAGAGGGTCAAGACTGCTACTTTTTTGTTATTTTAAGATACCCAAAAAAATGGCCTTTCAATTGCAGAAATGGTAGCACTTTGAACCTATAAAGTCCCACATGATATATAATACAGCTAGAGACTTCAGATATAACTGAGTTGAAATATCCTGTTTGAGCCTCAGGAAGTGTGTTAATTCAGCACTTTACAATCTGCCCAGTCATTATTGTTTAATGGTAAATGTATCACTACTGAAGACTAAAACTCTCTTCTGTTCTAATCAAATAATAGAATCTACTCCCTGTATTCAGGAAGACTCATGATGATGTGAGAAACACTTCTTCCCTTCTCTCTTTTACCAGAGATTCAGTACAGACCTGTTACCACCTGCTTAAATCCGCACAGCCATGCTGCTGTGCTCTTTTTTCCAATCTTCTGCCACAGTTTAGCTTCTCTCTTCTCCCTCCTCTTTCCTTTGTACATCAGTTTAAAAAATTCAGTTTTGCCAGAGCAGTAACATCTTGGGTTTAAGTGCACTTAAAACAGCTACTGTTATTAGGTACTTGCTTACAGATGAGAGAAATACTGAAGCTTATGGTTATACTATTGAGGAGCTCCATGTAGCCCTGGTTTCCCAAAGCAGCACACTTGTCATCAACGGTCCTCAGACCTACAACACTGGAATTTTTAACACTCAGATTCATTACATTTCATGTTATTTATGAATCATATATTCCAACAGAAATTCCAAAAAAGTAAAATAAGAAAGGTTCAGTAGCAAGCTCAAAAATACATCTATATTTCATCTTTAAAAAGATGAAATAAAAAGAAAACTATTGTCTTTCAATGCACAAAATTGGTGGTCAGACTATTTACTTACCGTTTTCCCCCAAAACAGTCCAAGATATTAATTGGATAACAGAAAAATGGCAGTAACAGTAAGAAACTACTTAAAAAACATTAAATTGCTTCACTTTGTAAGAAATTTCCAAGTAAATCTAACAAGCCACAACACTGACTGATCCATTGTGTCATATCTGACAAGACTCTTTTCACTTGTGAATTTAAAAACAAGTATTTATCCTAAGGCTAAATCACTCAGATTTGGAATATTAAGTAGTAAATCCCTTTTAAAATATATAAACTTAAAACAATTAGAATAATGTATATCCCAAATACACATTTATAGGCAAGAACTGCATTGTTTTGTCTCTACAATTTTTTCTAGTGTTCTTCACATCCACCAAACTATTTGGTCACAGCACTGTAACTACAGGAAGATGAATTACAACCTTAAATGTATATTTTAGTAAACATTATGATTTAGTTAAATAAATACCTCATTGACATGAGCATATTGTACTTGTTTTCAAAAGGTAATTTAAAAAAAAATAGAAGCAAATTACAACACAGAATGAGACCTGTAACCTTGAGATAAATAGACTTCTTGTTTGTAATTTAAAAAAAGTCTGAATTTTATAGAGCTTCTTTTCTACACACTTCCTTTAATTTAAGGTGTGTAATACAGAACAAATCTTTATAAACAGAAGTTACGTATCTCCACAATTATTATTCTTAACAAAAACCCAAGGTTCTGGTTGGAGATTTTTGATAGTAAGTTTTAATACAGCCTACTAAACATACTCTCTGAAGTTCAATATAAAGATACACATCTTCTACAAGCAGCTGCTTTCTCAATATAATTTGCACAGTTTCTTCATGCTCCACTGGTGTATTTAATGCTGCTGCACTCTGTAGGAGTTTATCTATGATAAACCCAACAGCTGGCTGCTTGCTTCATACTGACCTTCTCAAAATGTTTTAGTGCATGTGACCTATGCATTGCAGTTCTACAGATTTAAACTGCCATTTCTGTGTGATTGGCACACAAGTGCCTCATTTCTTTAATCACCTATATGTGAACTCAGACCTGAATTTTATTAAAAAACATACACAAGTCAGTCAAGTTCACAGCTGAAGCTATTTCAGCTGCTTTTAATACCAGTTCTAAATATTTTCCTGCTCATTTATTTAGCTGCACATGTTTTAGAAGCTTCTAATTAAGACAAATTGGGTAATCAAAGAAGAATAATCTTCCTTGTTACTTTACCATCCATTTAGCTTGGAGCAATGATGACAGATGTTGATTAGGAAGGAAGAAAACTCCATACTGAAACAAGGACAGAATTTATATTTTTGGATAATAGCATTCTGAGAAGTAAAATTTCATAAATTCACATTTATACATGTGAAACTGAGAGATGAATGTGAAAAGGCTTCTGCTGAGAAATTAAGCACCTCATTATTCTAATGATTCACCTTTCATGTAAAAAGGGAGAAATTATTCCAATTTGATTATGAAGAGAAACTGACTAGGTTTGGTTTGTGTAATTTTCAGCACTGATGCATATGAAGAATTTATATTTAAAAGGTGGTAAGGGGATGAAGAGCAATGGTGAGTTAAAGGAATCTGTTACTCTGTAGTCTATGTAGTTTTCATTGTACTCAGTTAGCTGAGTACAATGGAAACATAAAATATATAATCCACACTGTCCCAAGACCCTGCCCCTAGTGAGGGGGCAGAGCTACCCTAGTGCCCCCCTACCCTTGAGAATTCAAATTTATAAATTAATAATAAAAAGAGCACAGGAATTTTCACATATTAATAATGTGAACTAGTAAATAGCAATTGGTATTTGTTTTTTTTCTAGTACATAACCTCTTCTTCTGGGAAAATAAACTTATCCAGGATACCAATATCACATTATCCAGCAAATAAAGATACAATAACAATAATAAAATATTGTGATAATGGCCACTCTCACCAAGGCAGGCATGTGCTTCTGCACAGACAACCAGCCAAACAACGAAAATACTTCCAGGTTAACTAAAAGCATACCACCATTTTACAAGAAAATATTTAAGTGATTATTAAAATGTTGACTATAGTTTCTACTAGGATAATATGGAAAGTCATATATATAGGGCTTAAATTGTTTGCAGAATCCAGAAATAAAAAGGTTGAAATAAAATTTGCCAGGTGTTATCAAGTCTCACATTTTCTGTTACACAACAGACTTACAGTCTTTAAAAGTCATTTCCTTGCATACAGGAGCATTATTATTAAAACAGAAAACAAATGGAAAAACACAATTTGCTTTGTTGTGTAAAAGCTTTATGGGGAAGATGAAGATATGCTCTTGAACCTACTATAGACCAGAAACAAAGATCTGAACCCTAAAAATATTAAAAAAATACTACTACCTCCAAGGTTCAAAATTATTCACTATAAACCTTGACTCATTTGTGTAACTCTTTTTTTAAAAGCTTATGAAAAGCCCAGTACCTGAAAACCTTGCTTATTACCACACACCTGCAATTTATACAACCATAAAATGTATTGAAAACACCTTAGTTTTCATGATCTATTAAAAAAAAAAAGAACCAAACAAAACCATGAAACCATGCAGCAAAACCTAGTAACATTAAGTATAAATCAGACATCATTGATAACACAGCTTTTGTCTTTAGTACAGATAACTAGCTATCATTAATAATGTACATCTTAATTTATTTTCAAATGTGACAGGAATTGAAGACATCACAAGAATTAATCTGCTCATTCTCAAATTAGATCTCAATTCAATCCTAAAAAGAAGCAAAGAATATTATCAAAAATCAATAATATAATCTTCATAATTCTAAATATTCATAACAAATTAGGTCTGTCTGAATACCTTTACCACACCTTCAATCTAACTTTGTTATGCTGCTTTTTCCCATTACCTGGCATTACTGACCCAGTCCTTTGCTCTACTAAAATAAAAACATGCGGCTTTCCTCCCACTTTTTAAAGTCAACAGACTTGAGCAGAGTCTCTCCAGGTATGGGGAAAAAACCAATCTTTTAAAGGTAAGATGACATCAAATTCAGAGCATCACTTACGCAGTCTTACCTGCCTGCATCAGTTTCCTTGAAGATCCCATCCTGGTTGGGACACAATTCACAGCTAGGTGTGACACCACATTTGCATGCATCACAAAACCAAGGCTCTGTGGAATTTTCTGAAGCTGAACTCATGATAGAGTCACTCTCTCCATCAACACCATAGCAACCTACACACAGGACAAATGGAAGATCAGTAAAAGAAGAGAAAATTGCAAAAGAAGCCACTAACCAATTATGACTTCAGAAGGAAATATACACACATACAGATTTGGGGGAACGATTCAAGAGCAATACTCAAGAAACTTCAAGAAAGTTTGCAACTTTTCTGAAACCACTATGGTTAGTACAAAAATTACATCTTAAAGCAAGTTTAATTCTAAAAAGTCACCTGTTTTATGTGATTGTATTAGATTACAACTGAAAAATAAGAAGAAAAAGACTGTTTTACTTTATTCTTCTAGCCACACTTCATGTTCTTTCAGATTCTCCATTTGGAAGGAAAGTAAGAAAACAAGACTTGAAGCAACCAAAGATGAAAAAAGAAAACCTCAATGCATCTTTTTTTTTTAATAAAGAAATATATTTCAAGATAAAAGCAACAAGCTCTTCTCCCTGAGAATGAACATTTTTTGGAGGGAAGGGGAGAGTGGGTTTTCTTCTAGAGGTTCACTATGTCTGTAGAACCCAGTCAACAAATACACTCCACTTTTCCACTTTGCATTCAGCATGCAAATCAACTACAAAAGAATATACACATGAAATAAAAAACACTATTGACCTACTTTATGAGTTGTAAGACTGACCTTAAGAGCCCTTGTGCAACTTTAAAACCAAAGTATAGTTTGTGGAACACAAACTTACAATCCTGAAACACCACACTGGTAACTGATGAAATATATAAATATATATTTTTAAGCACTCTCATTTGTACCTGGTTTTAAATTATGGCTAAGCTCAATCATCCATTCAGTTTCTCCATTCCTCTTCAGTACAACTAGGGTATTTTTTATGATTGCTAAGGTGCCTATGCATGCTTAATTACCACAAATTAAGGAAAATAGCCCCTTTAAAGGGATTCGTAATTTAGATTTTGCTTAAGAGCAGGAGTTGTATTAACACTACTGCAAATGACAAAAAGGGTAACATTAAATCACCACAAAACTGTTCTTTTTTATCCCACATTTTTAAGATTTAGCTGCTATTCCTTAAGAAAAAATTTAATTGTCAACACTTAAAACACAGTAAAGACTTTACTAAAAAAATAAATTCAGCTATTTATCAAATGCCGCAATGAAGTCAAAATTTGTGCTTTCAGAGCAGTAAAATTACTCTATTCAGCAAATAAATAGCAACATGATTTTTTTACTTTGTTTCATTACCCACTGGCTGCAATAAAATAGCAACAGTGCTCCACCTCCACCTTATGACAGAAAACAGAGGTCTGCATAGTGTACTGAAACTACATTCAGGAAATACACAACACTGCAGCAACCACTCAAAAAACATAGTCTTCCATTACAGAATGAGCCTCATCAATAAGAATTAAAATAAGATGGCAGAATGTTTCTTTTCATAATAAAAAGTGTCCTAGAATGGAAAGACAAGTAATGTGCAGAAGCGCATTCACAGACAAATTTCATTAGGGATATACAACATCATATAGGCTTATGCATAGGGTCACTCCATCTTCCTTACAATTATCAGCTTTAAGCAGCATTCCACAAAGTATTTTTTTTTTAATTTTAACAACACATTTTTGAACAGATGCCAGCAATTCTCCTTTTCAGCAATAACACTGATGCACAAACACACGGCCCATTGAAACCACAGAGCCAAGGAATCATTAACCTTTTAGTAATTCCTTCAGACTTCTGAATATATTAACATTTTCTTAGAAGTACTTACTAAAAATTTCTTAACATTACAGATGCAGTAATACTGTCCTCAATCCACACGGCAAAATAAAATCAGTTTCTTTCAAACATTGATGCTTCTTCATTAATTGAAAATAATTAGATTTGCTTTTCTAGCCTAAGTGCCATCAGTCTACTAAAATTAGAATGATGACTTCCCCAAACTGTCTTACCTTCATTCTGAAACAGTAGCTTTATTATAGTTATCAGTCATTTATACCTGATTGTTTTTTATCCTTCCTCCTAGAAAATGACACAAATGTGCTGCAATTATTTCCATCCTTACCACATGCATTGGCATTAAATATTATTTCTATAATAATACAAATATACGTCCTTTTCCAAAGTGGGGAAAAATAAGTATTTTTAACCCCCTTTTTTTGGCCCCAATTTGAATATAAATCTTAGTAACAGCTTTAAAGAGTTTAAGATCTCTGACAAATAAGGAGGCATTTGCTTTTTTACCTAACTGGCATTTAGCAAAAGCTAAACACCACACTGTTAGAATCAGAAAAAGGAGTGGTCCTTAGCTGGACAAAGCAGACTAGATTACCATTCATCAATGCTAATAAGAACATCAAAACAATCTGGTCCTCCACAAAGCTGAAGAAAAGGAAATCTGGCCTGTAGTAACACTGCTGCTAACCTGGTGTACACTGCCAAATAGAGCTGCTAAATCAAAGCTGCAATACAAAACCTGGTTGCCTCTGAAGCTAGGTTTCAGAGAAGATACTTTGTAATTGTTCTTGATTGACTGATGGTAATGGCCATTTTCAGTATACTCCAAAGTGTAAATAAATCATAAATATAAATAAAATATATAATTTTAGGATCCTTAAAAATGCTGAGTACAATAAAGATTCAACTTACTACTATCTGCCTTCTTTTGCTATGCTGAAAAATTTATTCTGTTCCAATTAACAAAGATTTTAAAAAGTATTATTTTCATGACTTCAAAATGCATGGATATGCAGATACAGACCTGCTAATTGGTAAATCATTCCATCCTGGTATTAAGGGGCTACAGGAAGATTAATTTAGAGTTGCTCAATTCAACAGTTCTGAATGAATGAATGAATGATTGGGAATTGCTGGTGTTGGAACAGAAAGCAACCTAAGGGCTCACTTAGTAAAAACATCAGATGTCTTTAGGTTTAGAAATCTTTACGTTCCCTCTAAAAGCACCCCAATTGTACAGACAGTGTGACTACTTAAGGCCTGAAAAGACAACGGGGGAGGGGGGGGGAGGGATACAGAACCTGTAAAGGATATGTTTGGTTCCAAATATTATCCCTGCACCTCTGTGACCTATTTGGCGTTAAGTCAATCATCTGCCCCTTTGACTGGAAAATACATTGAAGAAAATAACTTCTAAACACTTTACTTAACATGCATGCTGCCTTTCCTTAACATTCACAAAAATTCTGAAGTCTGGGCCTTTAGAACGCCCCTAAGAGCTCCTTTTGATTAAATCCTCATGTTAGTTTACTCTTAGATTACTGTATCATAACTCCATTTCTTTCACCTCTTTAAACACCATTAACACTAAACAATAAAACAAGTTTAGTATAATACTAACCTATGAATTTAAATACATGAAATTCAAGAAGGTGAAATTTTCACACCACTTACTGTTCCATTAATGTCATCTATATATTACGATTACAGCCAAGTTGTCTGTTGAATGTATGCCATTATATACAGAAAACAAACTCTTTATTCCCTGATTTTGAAGTCATTTTACTCTGTCAGTAGCTTATATTTTCATGTGATTGTCAAGAAAAAGAAATTGCACACACTTTAAAATAATGCCATTAAAACAACTGTTCTGAAATTTATACCACTGAGACAAACAGAGACCTAATTCTTGTCATGGCTGCAGCTGATCCTCTGTTTCTCAGGGAAGGTAATTTTTTTACCAAAGAGGATATCTGCATACACCAACTACATCTATACACACACTGAAACACAAACTATATGGTAAAATCTATGGTTGCAAAATTAAATGCTGTGAGATCTCAGTATTGAAAATATATTTCATTAAATTCTTAATTGGACCAACAGTTTAAAATAAATACACTAATAATTTCATGCATCATAAATTCAGAACGGTATTTTTATTTCATAAATGGAGAGTACTGAAGTACATGATTTTGAAAAACGGATTTTTATACCAGACAGCAGCAGACCACAGTAAGGGCAAAACTGAAATGCAAAAATGTTTTACTACACTGTAGAACATATGGCAACTACAGTCGCCTTTAGAAAGAGAATTTTTACTCTCTGACATACACATCAAAGTACAGTAAGAAACAAAGATAGGAGATAGAAAAGAAACTGCTCAAAAAATGTAGAACTTTTCTCATTTAAGTCACAGCAACCAACCCAGGGGCAACAACTGGCAAGTATTATCTACACTTGTGGCACATGCTATGATGTGCGCCAGGCATCATCTTCAGACATATTGCAATCAAGATGTCAAAAAAACTGACAACACAGTTGGGGGTGTCCTGCTATTATGAGATCTCAGCACAAACAGATTTATCCACAATGACAGATTGGTGTCTAAAGAAAACTTTCATAAAAAGAAATTACAATTATCTTCATACAGAAGTAAAAATTCTGAAATACAACTGTATAAATTCAGTAAGAAAGATTATTTTTCCCTTTTTTGGGGGCAAGAAGGAGGATGTGACAGGGATAGGCTGATATGTGAAATGAGAACACATTTTTAATTGATGGACTTATGAACTAATTACAGGCTTTTCAAACTAACTGTGAATGCACTGTGTAAGGGTGGGTATGAAATTAGCATTACACATACGCTACTTATGCAGTTTTAAAGGCAGTTACAATTCAAACCAGTTATTTACTCCAGTAAGCATGGATTTTTGGACACATGTCTGCAGCATAAAGACAGCTTTTGGACAAGTGATGCAGGCTATGCAGGTGATACGAACATCACACACAGTAAACAGCTGTATTAGAAATGAAACTGAATTTCTCACAATCTCAAAGCTCCTCAGTAAGTCAAGTGAAGGTATTTATTAAGGGTCCATGACTTAAGGTCTGAATGAAAACTCCCCTCTAACTCTTGGCCATGTTGCCACTTCCATATGAGCTCTAACAGACCTGCTCCCAGATGAGTTATCATCCCTCTTTTCCCATGGAAGACCTTACGTATCAGCTCATTAATGCAAGTAAGCAATCCATCAAGAATACAACTGAAGAGGCAGCTGCTACATCAGTCCTCAAAAGGGAAAGGTGGTAGCACCAAATACCCAGGAAGCAGCCCTGGTGTCCAGAAAAAGGAGTTTTGACTCAGAGCAGTATTTTTCAGCTAATGAATAAATTCACATTTAAACAGATGGCTGTAATAGAAAAACCTCTTTCAGTCGCCAGAAAGGTTCCAGTGAACAGAAACTTCCACTTGAACAGAGCACCAAGGCATAACTTAAGGGTGTAAGATCCCCTCCCTGTGAAGCAAAACAGTTTCTGTAATAGTCAACAAGGAGAAGGAGAAAATAAGGTCTTCAGGGGAAGAACAAATTATCAATATCATGTGGGACCCTGGGTGGGACACCAGTAGAGTGTGAAAGGAGTGCATTCCTTCCACATAATTATTTACCGTGCAACAAAAAAAAAACAAAACAGGCTCAATCAGAATACCACTTGAAATTGCATGTAAAAATTATGAAGAAAACCCCTGTTGATATCCACCAGCTTGCTTTGGGCAAACTTGGAATACATCAAGTTGCAGGAAATGGGCGTATTTCCTAAGTGCAGGTAAACTTCACTGCATTAATTTCTATCCAATTCATAAATAGGAGACTCTTCATTCAATACTGTGCTCTGAAAAAATCAAAAGCTCAAATATTAGAACAAATTTCTGGACACAGCATGATACTCGCAGCCATAGCAATCTACCTACTAAAGGAAACCTAAAAAAATAAAAACAAATCCTTGGATTTCAATGTGTTTACAAAACACATTCACTCATTATTGGAACTATTTTTCTAACTACCAAGCAGCTGCATATAAGAGTACAAAGGACTATAAATACTATGTCTACGATCTGGGCAAACATTTCCAAAGTATAGATCAAAGCCAATGCTATTAAGAGTAAACCTGGCTTCTATTAACATTAAAAAGTAATTCTCAAGGTTGCAAGCGATGTTAATATGATTAGACAGTAATTACCTTTTCAACTAATTTTCGATCTATTTTGGCCGAGTTGAATGATTAGGTAAACAGGACCAAAAAGTAACTGTTGCATTGCATTTTGGTTTTGACTGCAACCTACTAACCATAGGCTGTCTTCATAAATTACTTGTGCATTCAGAAGTAAAAAGTCAGTCAGTGAGCACTGGGCAGGAGTGCAGAAATCTCCAAGTCACTGAACATATGGGTATATATAAGATCACTGGATCAATAAAGCTTCAAAAGTTCCAGGTTTTTTTATAACTGTTCTGCTTTTGGCTGAGGAGGAATTAATTTTCTTCACAGTGGCTATCGTGTGGCTATGTTTTGGATTTGTGCTGAACATACTAATGATAATGAGGAGATGTTTTTGTTTTTGGTGAGCACGATATGCACAGAGCCAAGGCCTTTTCTGTTTCCCCTACTGCCACACCAGCAAAGAAGTTGTGGGTGCATGGGAGGTTGGTAGGAGACACAGCAAGGACAAGTGACCCCAAGTGACCACAGTGATATTCCAGACTGTATGACATCATGCTCAGTACACAAAGTGAGGGGAAAGGGGGGTTGTTTAGGGTGATGGTGTTTGTCTTCCCAAGTAATCATTACACGTGATGGAGCCCTGCTCTCCTGGAGGTGGCTGAACACCTGCCTGCCCATGGGATGCAGTGAATAAATTCCTTGTTTTGCTTTGCTTGTGTGCCTGATATTTGCTTTCCCTATTAAACTGTCTTTAACTCAACTCACAAGTTTTCTAGCTTTTACCCTTCCCTTTCTCTCCTGATCCTGCTGGTGGGGGAGTGAACGAACAGCTGTGTTGGGCTTGGTGGCTAACAGGGGTTTAAACACAACAGCAATATTTTTATTTGTTGCAAGCAATTATTTAAACAAATTACTGAAAAAAACTCAGATTTAAAATAGCACTTGCCCTTACTTATCATTATAAAATATCCAAGTACAGAAAAACACAGCAAAATAGATGTCCACTTCTATTAAAACTATATTCATACATATCTAACAATGAAACATATACATAAAGTATCAAGTAAAACTCCAAATTGTTCAGCTTTAAATTGCCGCTACCAAAAATTTGCATTTTTATCACAGTCATCTATTATTTTCACATACACAGCTTGCTTATCTTCCTCTAAGACTTCACCTATTCAAACAAAACTTCCTAACTGCTTCATATACATTTTCAAGTATTTATTATTAAAATGAATTGCAAAGACTTAACTAAACATTCAACTACAAATGTGAAAAATTAACCAACATCCATGGTCAATTATCTGATACACACTGTAGAACTTATCAGAACAAAATAACAAATAAAATATTTTGAATTAATCTACTTTACTTTGTTGCAATGACAACAAAAGAAACACACATTGCACCCTTTGTATCAGCGGGACTACAGGGAATCTTTGCCTGGATTACTGTAAAAAGAATAGCAGGAACTACTTTTAAAAAGATTTTGAACTACTAAAATTCCAGTGACTTTTGAACTATGGAACTACTTTCCTCTAGAGAAAAGCCAGCTATAATCATACTTTTGTAGGTACAAAATTTTAGTAAACTAAACAAAATGAGGAAGTCATCTTCTGGGGATTTTTAAAGCACTCCTCCTGAATACAAAACAAATTTGCCATCATTTCATTCTAAAGAGGATCATTTTTCTATCACAATCAATCTTCACTTCAGCAATCACTACAATCATTAAATAAATCTTATGGAAGAATTTCAGGGAGCTCCACAGCTCCTGAAATCACATACATTCCGCGCCAAAAAATTTCATGGATACAGAAGGAATTCTGCAAGACATAAATTTAGGAGCCTAACACTTCTAGAAGGCAATAAGACCTGACTAATGCCCTCAAAGGCACTTGCAGTGTGATCCAGCTCATCATAAATTAGGTCAACTAATCTGCTCTCTAAGCAACATTGACAGTAAGGATTAGCTCTTCAAAAGACCACAACAGGTTCAGGAGGTAAAAGTCCCTAATGGACACACAATGCAAGGCATGTGAATGAAAGGACATCATCTAAGCTTGTCAAGCAAAGAACTGAACTACATCCCAACTGTTTCGAAACAGTTTTCTATCTTGTATGAGAAAACTGAAGCGTGAGTATGGGATTTATAAACCACTTCCTACCTAGAAAGATATTCTAAACAGGTCAAAAAAATTTTAATTAAGGCAGTCACATTAAATAAATTCCTTCTACACTTCTGAAGAATGAAAGCCTATTTTCTTTTTATTTCAAGAACTGAAGTAGTTTGATCTTATTTTCCTGGGAAAACTTAAAAAAAAGAGGTGAAGTCCTAAAATAGTACAGGATACGAGGAAAAAAGACCCAACCTGATTAATGGAGAAAAAAAGGTTTTGTTTTTTAACAAAACACGTGGGTCTCTCTGCGTTAGATTTCCCCTACCTTTCAAACTCAAGAGAAAGAGCAACAACACCCAACACAGTCTTCTCATCTTTCATGTAAAGCTGTTAAAATTCCATATATACACCCAAATCATTATTCTGGAGTATTTCTGTAAAACCAGATCGTCTACATTTATTACACACACATAGTCCAGATTTTGAAGGAATTAGCAAAACAACAACTTGTTCTAACTTCAAAATTCCCTTGTTTCAAAATGTCAGTGAATATTATGAGGAAGTTCAAGACTAGAAGACTAGTTACTTTCACTTATAAATAAATGCAACAGAGAATACCTTTCTTCTTTCCCTTCTCTCTGCCCTTTTGGTACAGCAAAAAAATAGGTGAAATAACCTTTCCTTTTAGAAGGCCTCCTATTCTCATTGTCTTATATCCCAACTACGCAATCAAATTCATACACTGAAATAGGGATTAATAGAATTAACACATTAATAGAATATCCTAAAGCACTGAAAATGCAGTGTAGAGCTCCAATATTTGCAGACTGTCATTCACTGGATCAGTATCTGTAGACTATGCCCCATCCCACAGGTTCTTATATTTGTTTTGCCAAAGTAGAAGATGCGTGTTACACCACTAAAAAAGATCAATGCAGTATTACAAAAAAAATACCCTCCAGCACTGCAAGGTTTTATTTGAAGAAAGCAAGTCAAAATTTTATTAAAAGCAAAGCATATGTTTTCTTCTTGCAACGAGAATGAAGGGTTGTATTACCTTCATGCACTGTTATTCCACAGTTGTCACACTGGATTATTTCATCAGCATCTTCACTGTTATCTCCAAGACAAACGCAACAAATCAAAATATGGTCCATTTTCTGGGAACTCCAATTTTGAGACTTCTCAAGGATCAATGAGTCCTAACATTGAAAAATGGAGACACATGGATTATGCTAAAGCAAGAAGAAGATCTGTTATTTGCTCAATTTTTGAACAACAATCAAAAAAACATGGAACATTTTCAAAAGGCTACAAGCTTCTCTGTTGTCAAAATGTTCAAACACTTCCTCCATGAATACAAGAGCTGGGATGCATGGATCTCAATGCAATCTATAGACCTGTTAAGATCCAGAGGTGAGAGGAGAGTTATTTCCTCAAGAGAAACATATGTCTTTGAACCATTTATATTTTACAAAATGGGATACTTAAGAAACCATTTAAAATCAAAATTTAGAAAAAGGCCAAAGGTGGCTTTCAAATGTTCCAACATTCAGAAAAGTTGCTTCATCTTCTTAAAATTTAAAAAACCACACGGATCCGAAAAATCCAAGAATACGCAGCTAATAGAAGCCTGTCAAGCTTTTACTTACATAAAATATAACAAATTATCAACTCCGTATGGTTTTGTTCTAATGCAAATTTATGTGCATCTATGCAAAATCATATGATTTGTTAAAACTATATGTTCTTCTGATTATATACAGGAGTAAGGATTTGCCCTGTTCTGGCAAACTGCAACATGAACCAAGCCTCTTAAATAGACTGTAGGTTTTCATGGGGAATTTTTCTAAGAAAACACAGAGAAATGCTTCATAAACCAAACAAAGTTTTATGTAGAAATAGTTTTCTTAATAAACACTGTCTTTTTACTATTATAATTGTGAGCAGAGTCACTGTCTCTTCTGCAGTTTCCTGGCCTCCATACATATTCATTTGTTTTTATATTTGAGCTCAAACTACCTTTATTGGTAATATGAAGGCATATAAGGAAGTATGAAAATAAGCACAATAGTGAAAAATAACCATTGCAGTACAAAGAAACAGCAATAGTTTCAAAGCACAGGCTGAGAGTTTAATGGTACCGTTCAAAACGTCAAACATGCAAAAATATTCCAAAACTGCTGTAGCATCCAGAAAAAGAAATTAGGGTGGAAGATGTCCTCTCAAACATTTTTTTTTCTAATTCAAACCCCCATTTATAAATTACAGCACCAATACTATGCCTATGGGAACAGGAGCTCATGTAGAAGTAGAAAAGAACATTCACAGAGTCACACTGCTAACAGGAAGGAAACTGAGAAAAACAGAAGATTCGCTGATACAGAGCTCAGACTAATGGAGCATCTTTTCCAACATCCTCCTTTTAGGACAAAGCATTTTGAGGAAAGCAATTAACTTGGACATTACTACAGCCCATCATTACTCAAAACACCTATGTTTAGCTTACCATTCACATTACAAATAGGAAAATGGCAGTCGATGTTCCCTAACTTAGGCAGATTAACTGTGCTATGGCACAGATTCCTCCAATGCATGTCACATACAAAGATCAGCTTTTTCTGACAGTACCTTTGATTTAAATTCTTATTTGGCTTCACTGAGAGAAGTTTAAAAGACATGGGTAATCTCTACTGCTATAGAAGCCCAAGGTCTGGTAATTAAAAAAAAAAAAAAAANCAGTCTAATGTAAACAGTGCCAGGCTGGAATTCTTTTTCTGCATTTGAGAGCTCAAAGCTTTGATGGTACTGGAAAAAAAAAAAAAAAAAAAAAAAAAAAAAAAAGAAAACAAAAGCATTCCTTTAAATTAAGAAACAGAAATGCATTGTAAAAACACTGAAATAACACTAGCTGACTACGCAGTGAGAACATATGCAAATATGGACAAAAAAACCCTGAGGGTATCAAATTTTTGTTCCAGTGTTAGGATCCCCAACCATTAAGCTTCACCTCATATGAAGACAGCTACCAAGTCAACAAAGAAGCTGAGCAATTATTTTTTTATGCAGGCACAGATCAGAGTGATCTGGAAAGTGCTGCTCTTCTCTGCTTTTACTCTATGCAAGCACCTGAGAGACTCATCCAAAACATGAAAACTTTTACATATAGTAGTAATTGCTGCAACTCCAGGACAAGTCCTGTTCCCTACTGAAGTGGGAGAAAGTATTTCAGATGGATCACTATGTAATTCCCATTTCTGTGGTGCTAATGAAAAAAGTGAGTATTTCAAGCTATATGCTTGAAAATTAAAAATTAAAAATACAATAACCACCTCACTGAGAATAGAAGAGTCCTATAAAGTGGTAATAATTATAAAACCAGAAAAGCACCATTTACCTACTAATGATGCCTGGCCTCAGGAAAGAAAGCTAAGTTGTATTCTGTGCATAATACAATAGAAAAGCATGGAGTATTTAATTACAGTACATGTTAAAATAATGTATATGCAGACCTCAAAAAACTTTTTTAAAGTGTAAACAAATAAAAATCACAGGAAAACATGAACCAAACAACCCCTCCCCAACACCCTCCCCAGTTTCCATCCTCAAAAAACAAGCAAAGGAAAGAAAGAAAGAAAGAAAGAAAGAAAGAAAGAAAGAAAGAAAGAAAGAAAGAAAGAAAGAAAGAAAGAAAATAAAGGACACTACAATATGCTCAGAACTAATAAATTAATTACCTGGACATTCTTTCCTAAATTTATTATGGATTTGAACATCTAAGACCTGTTTTCTAAGACTGCAGTTTCTGCAGTGTGATGAGCATTTGCTAGATGATTATCTGCTAGATTTTTTCTTTTTAACTCTTTTTCCTTTTTTGCTAATTTAAAGAACTGTAGCAACTGAGAGTATACTGTTACAATACAATATTGAGTAACAGAAATCTGAAAATTACAGTCTATTATTCAGTCTATAGATACTCACTTTTACAAAACTTCTTGATAAAGACCTACTCATAAACAGTATACAGCACACTATATGCAATAAAGATAAATCATCAGTTACAAAATTATAACTTGAACTTTAAATTTTCAAATTTTGACTTTATGTTCTGATTACTGCTCTAAATCTAAGGCAAGAATAGAATATTATATTCATGCATGCTAAGAAGCTTCGATGAAGATACATCAGAGACAGCTCTAGGTTTCTGAAACAGGTCTGTTGTTCCAAGCCAATGGAAAGCAAACTGAAGAATGTATCACAAAGAATGTTGCCACACATCTCCATTCTGATATGGGAAGCTACTCTGAAAGAAAACGGCCTCTCTCTGCTTCAAGTTCTGATCATTAGTATTGGTAGAGCACTTTCAGCTCCTCAGCCAAGAAAATACAGGCAATAATACTAAAATCACAGAGCCTGATAAGGAAATAAGATGCCTATACAAAAAGTTAAAAAAAGAAAAAAACCAAAAAAATAATGCTTTTTTCCCAATCCCAATTATTACTAGAAGTTAAAACAGCACAGCTCACTTGCAGTAATATATCAATATAAATATATATATATATGTAATACCTATCAAAGTATCTAAAATGGACCAAATCCAAATATTGTTTAGTTCCCTGTCATTTTACACATTTAAACTAAGTTTAAAGGGAACAGTAGAACTTTAAATAATGTCATATCACTACCATTTCTCAAATGTTATGTTGACATTGTGATTATATCCTGAAAACTGAATACAGATTTTTAGAGCAACTCTTTTTATTCTGTTCAGAATTTTGCTATTGCAGAACATGAAGTCGGCCACAGTGACAACCTGGTATCTTAATTTTTCCACAGGCACAATCTTCAAGGCAACGAATCATAATTGTGCATAGGGAAAAAAGGTTACTTTAATAAACATATATATAATATTGACATTTTGTAATCAGAAGATATTTAATATAATAATCATAGTACCTAAATGCTTTTAGTATGGTAAAAAATTAGTTCATTTGTGACTATTATAAGCAAATCCAACATAAATTATCATAATTATTCTATTCAATTTTAAACCTAGGGTGCATGGTTTTTTTACTTAAAGTTCTTCTTTAAGGGAACTTCGTTCAGCCTTTGATGTTTGGGCAAAGAAAGGCCAAGAATAAAGCCTAGTTCATCTATTTTAAGATTATGTCACAGATGCTTTTAGCTTTCATAACATTACAGAACTACAACATTTACACTAAAACAGAATTAGAAGTCTTGCTAACACATGTTGGTTTGCATACCGGACCTCCTATTTGTTTTAGTACTAATCCAATCACTGTAAAGCCAAGAGAAGTCCCACTATTGATTTTAGTGGCATGAGATTGGTCAAATGGTCCAAGCAAGGTTATTTAATAAGTAGTGCCTATTTAGCATAATTTTTCCTACTTATTATTCATTTATTATTATGTGAACACAAGTCCAGCCAATCAGTTTAACTTTTAATATTAATAGAATAGTTACTGGGGAGTAGTTTCCATTTGTCAACAGATATATTATAGAAAGTTGGTTGCACTACCTCATTACTCTTGCTTTGTGAAAGAGCCAGGCTATCATTTGTCAATTCCTCATCATCTGCATTATTCCTGTTAAGAACTTTACTCTTCTTCTTCTTGGATCCTCCATCGCTAGCCGTGCTGCTATTATCTTCTTCATTACCTTCCTCATCATTGTCATCCTCATCACTTCCACTCCCATCATCTTCATCATCTTCATTATCTCCATCACTCCCCTCTTTTTTCAATGCATTCTTCCTTTTTTTTTTCTCAGCAGTAGGCCGCCAGTCATTGTCATCTTCACTGTCATAGTCATCCATATCATTTAGTTCTTCCATCGATACAAAATCCAGCAGAGGTCGGTTCCTGCGCAAATTCCATTTTTTTGGTTCATTTGTTTGCTCATCAGCCACAGCATCAGGTTCAGCTGCTTTCTCCTTCTCTTTCTTCTTTTTTGGCTTTTCTTCTTCATCTTCTTGCTCTTTCTTTTCAGTCTTAATTACCTCTTTGTCTGCTGTTGGCACTTCTTCTTCAGTGGAGGTTTTTGGCTGTTGTTCTTCTACTTTCTCTTCTGCCGGTTCCTCCTCCAAGATATTTTCTTCTGATTCAGTACAGGAACCTTCACCACTGTCCTTAGATGCATCTTCACTCCCATGACCACTTCCTTCAGAATCTGTTGAGCATATGAAAATTTAAAAAAAGTTCCGACACAAATGTACCCCCAAAAATAAAATCTCTTGAAGCAAGTTGTTAAACAAAAGAATGATGCATGTTCCTCCCTCATAAGGTATTCCACCTATTTTTTCAGCTGGTGTCCAAATATTGCTATTTCGAGTGTTATGTTGAGAATCTGTTAAACATGAGTGCATTTTAAGATGCCAAAAAAAAAAAAAAAGATGGTAGAACTTATTAAATGAGCATTATATGTTCCTTTGAACTGCAGCTCATATTAACAAAAAGAGTAGCACAGAGTAATTTCCATGTGAAGTCACATCTTAAAGAAAGAGCATTCCAGTTTTTAATTTCTGGAGATGTTTTCTACATCTTCAAAATTAAATAACTATCCAATAGAAGAGGTTTGAAATTACAAAATGAAGAATTTACATAACTAGTTCTAATAATATGGATAATCCCACACCTTCATTTTTAATACATCTTTGTTTTTCTGGGTTTGAGGGCTCTTTTAATTTCCAAGGTTAGTTCACTAATTAATCCCACATAAACTATGCCTCATTCAGCATTGCAGCTGCACTACAACGCATTAACCTTACACTACTCATATGGTATTGTTCTGTGTGTACTCACAATTTAACTAACACATGCCAACCTGAGCAACAGAAAAAAGATTTTTATATTAAAAAAGAGATATTTCTGCTATAAAGTACATGTAAAAAATATTGAAAAATGACAAGTGAACTTGTTAAACTTTATAAACAGCATCCACTTTGCTATCTCTCCTTTTATATGGACCTACTGCTTTTCATTCATTTCCTTAAGGAAGGAAAATTCAGAAAATTTTTTTAAAAATTTAAAAAGAAAATATAATTTTTGGATCCAATGCAGAGATCAATTAGGGCAGTAGCTACAGTTTTCGGTTTGCTCAAAGCCATCACCAAGTTCTTGATCCACTGTCATACCGACGCAAAGATGAAACATGTTGATGCTTGCAAATTAAAAAAAAAAAGTTAATTGTTTTAGTTACAACCCAAAAATCTCCATCACTCAGTATCGCCTTACACAGAGAATTTCTCTGCACACTCAGCTCAGTATAAATCAAACTAAACAAACACTGAGGTAGGTGTGCACAGTGTGTCATTTCATGTGGCATTTTTTACCACCCCAAGGAACATTGTCAACGATTGGCCAGTTGTTACTTCAATATAATGGTCAGTTTTGCCTTCTTCTGCATATACCTGCATGTGGAAGAGTTCAGTGAGGAGATTACATAACTATTGACAAAGAAGTCCATAAGTGTTACTGTTACTGATTAGGACATCAAAGCTACCCATCCCCTTACAAGCTAATAGAAACTAAGTTTCCAACATATGTTGTAACATTTAAAGATCCAGAAAAAACACATGTTTTTTCTACAGTCTTTGAGAAAAACATCAGTTATTTCTCCACACCTATTAACCTTAATTGTAGTAATCAAAGTACAAGATAATTAAGTTTTGAAAGAGTAGAACATGAGTCAGGCATACACAAGAAATAAAACCAGTATTAACTAACAGGCAATCAAAAAATTTTTGTTTTCAAGTTGCAATAATTTGTTTGGCTGCAGAATCACAGGATGGGTAAGGTTGGAAGAGACCACAGTGGGTCATCCCAGAGGCACTGCCCAGGATTGCATCCAGACAGTTCTTGTATATCTTCTGAATATTTCCAGTGAGGAAGACTGCACAACATTTCTGGACAATCCGCCCCAGGGCCCAGTCACCTGCACACTAAAGTTTTTCCTCAAATTCAAGTGGAACTTCCTGTGCATCAGTTTCTGCCCATTGGCTCTTGTCCTACTGCTTGGCATTGAAAAGAGCCTGGTGCATCCTCAATACTCTCCTTTCAGACACTGAGAGACATGATAGACATGGATGAGAGCACCGTCTCAGTGGTCTCTTCTTAAGGATGAACAGGTCTAGTTCTCTCAGCCTTTCCTTGTTAAGAGAGAGTACGTCCACAGAAGGACCACAAAAATGGTGAGAAGGTTACGACTCTCCATG
Source organism: Sterrhoptilus dennistouni (assembly GCA_013397095.1). NCBI lineage: Eukaryota > Metazoa > Chordata > Aves > Passeriformes > Zosteropidae > Sterrhoptilus > Sterrhoptilus dennistouni. The sequence goes on from VWZU01006417.1 coordinate 430,379, forward strand.
AAGATAGGCTCGAAGAGTTGATTCTCAGCTTGGAGAAGGCTCTAGGGAGAACACAGCTTATAAGAGAGATTTTTTTTTACCAAGGCCTGTAGTGACAGAAAAAGGAGAACCAGTTTTAAACTGAAAGAGGGTAGGGTTTAGACTGGACATAAGAAACTTTTCAATGAGCATAGTGAGACACTGGAACAAGTTGTCCAGGGAACCTGTAGGTACCCCATCACTGAAAATATTCAAGGCCAGGCAGGGTGTGGCTTTAAACAATCTGGTCTAGTGAAAGAAGTTTCCTACCAAGGCAGGGGGTTGACTCTGATTATCTTTAAAGGTTTTTTGATCATGGGTTAGTTTATAGGGTATCAGGCCTGCTGGCAACAGACAGGTCACACCAGATACAAAGAGGAGGGAAAAGGATCTTTGCATAGGAGTTAGCAGGGCTCACTGAAAGACTAAACTAGATTTGAAATGGGAAAGGAATAAACCCAGGTTCCCTAGAGATATGCCTGGGGGCAGCACACTGCTGTTTGGGGGACAACATGCTAAAAAGGTAATTTGGTCTGTTGCCTCAGTAGAGGTAGAGAATGGAGATCCCTGCAGCAGTAAAGACACAAAGGTTATTATGTGTTAGAAAACACGGACATGACTGAAAATGGTCACGGTAAGACTTAGGGCTTGTTCCCCCAAAAAGTTGGTGAGATAATAGCCCAGCTGAAGAGTCTCTACACCAATGTACACAGCACAGGCAACAAACAGGAGGAGCAGAAAGCCACTGAGCAGCAGTAAAACTATGACATATGTGCCACCCATAATAGTTATCTCACCCCCATGAGATAACATGGACAGCCAGAGTGCTGCACTGGATGGTTATAAACTCTTCAGAAGGAACAGGCAAGGAAGGAGAGGTGACAGGGTAGCCCCATATGGTAGAGTGTTTTGATTGTCTAGGGTGTAATGACGATACAGCTGTTTAAGTGTAAGACTCAGAGGAAAGTCCATCAAGAGCAATAAAGGTGGGAATCTGTTAAAAATCACCCAACCAGGAAGAAGAGGAAAGCAAAATAGTCTATAAGCAGCTGGGAGAGGTCTCACAACCATTAGCCCCCATTCTCATTGTGGACTTCAATTTACCACGTCTGCTGAAAACCCAATACAGCACAGAGGAACTGGCCCAGAATGTTCCAGAGCGTGTGGAAGATAACTGCCTGACACAGACAGTGAGGAAGCCTACCAGTGAAGACTCCCCACAGGACCTGTTACTTGTGATCAGAGAAGAACTTGTGGGTGATGTGATGACTGTGGAAGTGTTTTGGGCAGAGCAAACTTGAAATGATAATTTTCAATTCTCAGAGAAGCAAGCAAGGAGGTCAACAGAACTTCTACCCCAGACTTCCAGAGAGATGATGCCCTGTTAATAGGCACAGTCATCAGAGTCTCTTGAGAGGCAATCCAGGAAGGCTGGACATTCTTCAAGGAAATCTTAAAAGACAAGCCAGCAGTGGGAAAGACTGATGAGCCTGAACAGAGAGCTGAGAGCTTTGACTGGAACTCAGAAAAACAAGGAGAATTTAAGGCTTTTGGAAGAAGGGGCAGGCAACTCAAGAGGATGACAGGGATGATGTGAGGGAGAAAATTTTTTTGCAGGGAGAATATTAGAAGGGCCAAAGACCAACTAAAACTCAAGCTGACTACTGTCATAAAATATAATAAATACATAATCAACAAAAGGAAGGCTAAAAACAATCTCCACCCTTTACAGAATGAGGAAGGAATCAGTGCCAAAGGATGAGGAAAAGGCTGAGTTACTTAATGCCTTCTCTGCCTCAGTCTTTAAGAGCAAGGTCCATTGTTCTCTGGGTATCCATCCCCCTAAACTAGAAGACAGACACAGGGAGCACAGTGAAGCACACATAATCCAAGGGAAAATGGTCAGTGATCTGCTATGTATCTCAGACACACAGGTCTGTGGGCCCAAATGAGCCACATTCAACCATTTACCAGCAATCTTGGCTAACCGGGGAGGTCCTAGATTATTAGAAGTTAAAAAAATGTGATACCCATCTGCAAGAAGAGTTAGAAGGAGTATCCAGGGAACTCCCATCAGCCCTGCCAATCTGACCCTGGAAGGCCATGGAGCAGATCATCTCAAACACCATCAAGATGATGGAGCACTACAGACTGGGGGCAGAGGGGCTGGAAGGCTGCCCAGTGGAAAAGGGTGGGGGTGCGGGCTGACATTTGGCTGAACAAGACTCAGCATGTGCCCAAGTGGCCAAAAAGGCCAAAGCCATCCTAGCCTTAATGTACCAGCAATAATGTGGCCAGCAGGACCAGGGCAGTGAATGCCTCCCTGTACTTGGCACTGGTGAGGCCACACCTCAAATCCTGTGCCCAGTTCTGAGCTCTTCACTTCAAGAAAGACATTGAGGGGCTGGAGTGTGTCCAGAGAAGGACAAGGGAGCTGGTGAAAGGACTGGAGTGAAGTCTGGAGAAAAGGGGGCTCAGGAAAGACCTTATCATTCTCTATAACTGCATGAAAGGAGGGTGCAAGGGGTGGGTCAGTCTCTCCTCCCATCTAACAAAAGATTAAACAAGATGAAACAGCTTCAAGTTACAACAGGGGTAGATTAGGTTGGGTATTAGCAAAACTATAGAAAAGGTTGCTCCTCAGGGAAGTAGTTGAGTCACCACCCCCAGAGATATTTAAAAGATGTGCAGATGTGGCACTTAGGGAAATGATTTAGTGGTAGCCCTGGCTACCACTAGGATGGGATATCCTACCACTAGTGCTAGGATAACAGTTGGACTCCACCTTAAAAGGTCTTTTCCAGACTAAACAATTCTAAAATTCTATGATACTTGCCAGTTCTCATAAACATTTTACAAGCAACTCCCAAAGCTATATTCTCATAGTAGACATATCACAGATTAAATGCCATATGTATGCTCAAAGCAAAATGTATTTTGTATCTCATTTCACAGGTGCCAAATGCCTATGTGCACTATTTGTCTAACTGTAAATAAGGTAATACAAGATTTTGCCATGTGAAAATTAACTGAAATTTATAACTTGGCTTTCATTTCCCTACCATAAATCTATGAAAGACATTTGTCTTGATGCTTTAACTGTGCTGATGCATTTCTAAATAGTCTTAAGATTTTTTACAATTAAAGCTTTCATTTTGTTTCAGTGGGAATCTTAGTCTCGGTATAGTTTGATCTCTAACAGCATTCTAATTTACTAACACTGATTCTTGTACATCAATACTACACAGTGCAATAATTTAAAGCAGAGAGCAAATAAACACTATTTTCACTCACTTCTCTCCTTCAATTTCTCTTTTCCTTCTGCCTGCACATTTTGCTTTCTACTCTCCTTTATATGTTCATACACACATCAGAGATATCTATAGTATGAGCTATCTCTCCTTGATCTGAATGCATCCACTGTGATAGGTGCTTTTCTAGAAAGAGCTATTCTGTGATAACAGCAATTTTTGCAGGTCTTCTTCTGTCAGCTGCACTTTTACTGAGGAAGAGGCTGCAGTATACAATTTTCTCCTTGAAAGAAATGCTTAAAGAATGGCTCTTTCAAATTGACAACCATATCATGTCATTCCCTATAGGAGAGAAGTAAAGCTACTCTAAGTGAAAGATGGGGCCAGATACACCATCAAATAGTGAAGAATACAGAGTTCCACTGAGGACAAATATGAGAGATAACGGCTGGGAGAAAGACATCATTTATTCCTCTACATCTTGTATCTTTAGCTCTACGAAGCACAACAGCAGGTGGCAGTCACATCTAAAGAGGATAATTCTGAAAAGAACAGAACATTATGCTACAGAATTAACATATATAAAAAGTGTAATAAAGAAACACTCCACTCAACCATGGAGTCTTGTATAATATGTACGATGCACAAGACTTCAGGGTAAACCTACTGAAATCATTACATGAATCAACAACAAAAAAATCCTCCCAGGGTTTTTTGCAGGACCATTTAACAATCAATTCTAAATATGACAAACCACAATTTTTAATTTTTTTTCAACATTCTAAGAAAACTCATGTATAGAGAGAGCAAGTGCTGTACTACAAAAGTACTTGGCCAGCCACACACAGGAGAGAGTCTGGGTCTTCAGGACAGTATTTCACTTAAAAAGCAGCTCTTTAAAAAACAGCTTCACTGATTGATTTAAGTAAACTCTAAAGGATAAGCTGGTTGAAGGCAATATTGGACTCAATTTTGAACTTGCCTCTTCCACTAACAAAGCTTAACAAATTCCAAATAGTAGACAAGAAGCATTTGGAATCATTTTAGAAAATTCTTCTATTTGCACCAAATCCCATCTGGTAGAGTCTTTCCAAAGTGCTCAAAGCTACCTACAATGAATACAATCAAGGATCCTAGAACATGGAAAAGCTGAGCATGCAACACAGAAAACAACTACCACTACTGAATAATATTATTCAATAATAATCTAGCCATCATGTGACAAAGAACTACAGTGACCTTTACAATCCCCTCTTTTTGAGAGCAGTAACAAAACTCAGGATGCAGGTGAGGTTAATATCACTCCACCACTGTCATCTTATCTATTAGTCCTTTACCCTCTTTTTTCCCCCACAACAAGGCAAACAACTAGCCTTTGACATGATTATGTGAAATTACCTAGTGATCTCTGCATAACACCATGTTAAGCATCATGTACAATCCCTCATCCAGGGTGTCTGCATCCTGATGGATGGGAAATGTGGAAAGCACTACTAAAAGCCTTTGTTAACAGCCTCTGGCCATAAATTTCCTTACAGAAGAACAGCTGCAGTACCACAAAAAATCCCTGGCACATGTGCTATACCAAACATGCAAAAGCAGCTGTACTTCCTACATATCTGATCAAGGTATCACAAAAAAGACTCTGTAATACCTTAAGGAAATGCTTAAACTAACTAGAAAGCTACAATATTAATAACTAGATGTAAAAAAAAGAGGCAGGAAAACCTAGATCATGTATGGAAAATACGAATTTTTAAATTACCAAAGGCAGAGTTGTGTAACTGGTAAAACTGTGACCATACTTGTCTATAAGACAGAGCGTTCCCTTATGCTGTCAATAAAAGTATAAGTAAGAACTAAAGGCTTAATACCTCCCTTGCAACACAATTCCAAGAAAGAGAATCTAACACACCAGTTAGATACATGCCCCCGGCTTTCTATGCTATTTTGCCACATATGATGATTAAACACCAGTAGACTACCAGCGATTCAACATCAGTGGTGCTGGCAGTTAAAAAAATTGAACTGTCCAAAATAACATGATTAAGAACACACAAAATCAAACCAATATAGATTAAGATGCTAGAGCTCTATGGAGAGAACTGTCTGCTCAAATAAAGTTTTGAAAAGAAGTATCTAATATGTATTAACTGCAGAAGGAGACCGAGCAGAGCAGGAGACAAAACTGACCAATGATCCGCAATTCAGAAAACAAGTATTTAGTTTAATAGAAAAAATGATGGAACAAAGGAAAGCCATTTAGTATAGTTTCCTCACTTTTACACTAGCAATAATTACATCATATGACATTTCAGTAGGCATCTGTCACAGTCACTGAAATGTATTAGGCCTGACAAAAATGCTCTACAGCAGAGAGCAAAGCCCTGTCGGTTGGCTCAGACCCAGCTGAACCAAACCTGAGAGGTTCCCCAATGTGGGGATCCCCATTCAGGCACCACTTATCAAAGTGTGATCCCAGGTCTGGTCCAGCCAGGCAAAGTGTGGCAGGAACAATGGAGAGGCCAAAAATAGAACTTCAGTGGTAGTGAAATAACAAACACAGAGACCGCATGGTCCAAAGGGCAGCATCCCAGGGGCATGGCTAACTTGACAGTATATAAGGTTACCTGAGGGCAAAGGTCCAATCCCTAATGAGGGACAGGGACATGACTTTATGTCAAAAGTCCTGAACCAACAAAGAACCAGAACCAGAGACATGACCTATTTTGGAATGATGCCCTTAGCATCCTTATTTCCATACCCTGCTTCCCACAGTCTCAGGTCTATGGTTTCTGCATAAGCAAATTGAGCTAAGGTATTATCCATCTCAGCTAGCTTGGTTCTCAGAGGTGTCTATTCAAGTTGCAAAACCACTCAAAACTAAAGATTGCCAATTTTGGCTTGAGTCATTAGGAAGTGTTTCATTTATAATGTTAGAACACTGATGAAATTGGGTGCCCTACCAATTCCTTGTCAGCAAGCACCTGGAATAACAGAAATCCCAGTGCTTCCAAAGAAAATGGAAGTTGAAAATCTTGTCAGTGACTCCAAAGTTTTACTTAGGGTGGCAGACATCTGTATGGACAGAAGTTTTACCTGGGATGGAGGTACTCCAAAAGAACGTACTGCTGGTATTTTTCATTTTCTCAATTAGATAAAGCCCTTGCAAATTCCAGTCCCAGGAACTACACATTAATATGGAAATACATGATAATTTACCAATGATTAACTAGTCAATATTTTCTTTTGCCTTCACTGTCTACTGAAAAACTTTACAATTTCACTCTTGCCTATCACTTAGGTTTAGTCTAAAAAAACAAATGTATTTGTTTCTTCATCAAGATTTCAGTACTGTTAAACAGTACAGTATTTTGATCCTTCACAAGTATTTCTTTACATTACAATATCCTGTATATTACAATTTCCTGTATAGGAAAGCAAAAGTGTAATCTTCAGTGTGCTAAGAGGAAACAAGCTACACAAAGACAATGATATTTGCAACTTTATATTTCTAGATTCAGACACAGGTTTTTAAGAATAGATAATATATGCATTTATGTAGATCATACTTGTTTTAAACAGATCTTCTACTGACTTCAACTGCAAGAATAGTACACGATATATATGCAAGTCAGGCTTCACACTCCACACCAAAAAAAAAAGAAAAAAAAAAGAATGTATGTAAAAATTTGAGTCAAGAAGACTAGTAGCAGAAGTAGTGACAGGATTGAGTTCTTCAAAGGCAGCATTCAGTTATTTTCTTCTTAGCTACCCTGCAATAGGAACCAGTCCTTAAATTCACACATGATTCTTGTTCAGGGACCACTACATTCCTCTGTATGATTTCAATTTCAGTATGTGCGCTGACAAAACTAACTGAGTTCACCAATGAGGGAGTAGAAAAGTGGTAAATTCTTGCTTTGGAGTCCTGCTGGGAATTACTCTACACCTGTATTCTGATTTCTGACATCAGTGTACCTCCAGCTGATCCCACTGCAGAAAAAGAAAATGAACAAAAGGACTCCCCAAAGCATGCTTTAGTTAACTTAAAAGCAAAACTTCAAATAACTGATGTGTATTGTGAAAGATACTATAAAAAGCCTTAAGTTGATTATATTACAGCACCATCATTTCAAGTCACATGTTTGTACACTCTGACTCCAAAGGGACAGTTTTTTTGATTGATCCCACAGTAAGATTATATATTACAGTCTTTCTCATGGAAGAATTTTCTCAAGGTATTTCCAAAACCCAGAAGAATACAGTACTATAGAATATGGCATTACTAATAGAAACAGAGAAGCCATTAAAAATTACTTTGTTCAGTACAAACATAACGAAAATCCCAGAGGCCTGAAAACTATTTACATTAAGTAAATTTACAAGATGGTAACAGTCCTAAAATCAGTTTCGCTAAAGAGATGTCAGAATGTTGAGATCTTTTAAGCGGAAAAGGCCAACTGACTGCTGGTATGACCTAAATCCAAAAGAAAAGAAATTAACTGCACTAAGTAAAAGTCCATGCTGCCTGTGGATTTTTTGGTGGAAACAGAGGTTAAGCGATTTGAAATATTTTTTTATAATGAAAAAAATTACCAAGTTGCCAGGACTCTGAAAACAAAAATTCAGAAATACCAGCTGATTCCTAAAAGCACTTAATAGCAACTTTTCAAATCCTTACTGCATTGCATATTCCCAGAAATCTGGCAGAACAATGAAGGTGCATAAAAGTCTAGGTGTTCTGGATTCAGGCCCCATATATTTGCACAGTATCATCTACTAGTACATATCACTGGAGATCCTAAAGCTTACATATATGGACACATCACAGTCATCAGGGAGAAAACAACTGCAGAATTCTTTTAACTCATTTAAATAATCCTTTAACCTATTTTTAAATCTGCTTTGTTATTTTAAACACCTATATGTGCATTTATGAATGAAAGAAACATAAAAACATGTATCATGGAGCTGTGGAATTACCATATTAGAATTTATGTTCATACTCAATGCAGACTGGTTCTTACTTCTGACAAAATCATTTCCTATTGTAAGCAAACTACACAACATCTAAATACTGATTTGCAACAGGCTGCTCATGGAGAGTCCTATATATGTGTGTGTGTAAGAAAGTCCCTTTATTTAATCACTTCTTCCAGCCAAATCAAAATGGACTGTGCAAACAAATTTAACAGTATGTTATACCAGCTTCATTTTAAACCAGTACAGATGTTCTGCTTCAGATTTTCTGCAACTATTCATTTAAACTTGTATTACACATAAGAAACTCTTATTTGTAGTAACTTTCTATTTGCCAACTTCTTCAAACCCCCACAAGTTTCTTTTCCCACACTGAAAATCTTCAAATAAAGTTGTCAAATTCTCTTGCTGTTTCAAAGTGTTTTCACAATATTTTACCTTTTATTAAACAGAATATTAACTTCTCCTACAAATGATTGATATAGGTTCAGAAATGCGAAAACAACACTTCATGAGATACAGGAACACAAAACAGTAGTTAGAAAAAAACATTTTAAGTAGAACTTGGGTTTTTCCTCATATGGTTGTTTCAATTCAGTGTTGCATATTTAAAGGAAAATCTATTCAACTTCCTCAAAGTGAAACTGATTTCAAAATACACTGAAGGCTAGACACTGACCAGCCCCCTCTAGTATATACAATGTGCTAAAAGTCAAAAAGGATAACAATTACAAATTAATCTTTTGCACTCACACACTGTTGAGTCAGGAAGCTGCATTCATTATTTTTAATTAATGACCATCTTTTGAACAACTAATATACTGTTCTGAATTATGTGTTCATCACCATACTCCTTTCCAATCCTCATTTTCCCTTAAATCCTGCCTACATTACTGTTCCAAAACAGGAAGATTCTCAGGAGTAATTAAAAATAATTTCCTTTTATGAAAAATTATATCCTTATTCAAAAGAAAGGATCAAAAAGCCTCAGAACACAATTAAAAGAGTAGATGAAACAAGCCCCCAAAAGTCTTAAAACTAAATTGGTAAGATGACATCAGTTTTACTCTCTTAAGCTACTGCAGCCTGCTCTACCAGAACAACCAAGGGAAATACACCTAAGTCTAGGAGAAGAGGTGGTGACAAGAGCAAAACCAACCAACCAAACCTAAACAAACCACAAACAAGGAGCATTAGGGCATACCTTAAACCTGACACTGAGGGAATGATTATTAAGCATTTTTAAGTTCATCAATACTGAGGAATTTGCCAAATGCAAAAGAATAAGCCTTTAAATGGGAACATTTTTGCACTATACATTCACACAAAACATACACCAGCATCCCCAGTGCAGAAAAAACAAAGTCAAGTTATTTGATAAGCTGCCATGCTTCCCTCACATCTTATACATCCTGCATCTTCTTGTTTATTTCCCTCAGCATACACCACAGAACATCTAATGTACAGTTTATTGACCAACATGGTCCTATCCCCTCCTCTCCCTTCCTTCAATATACTTTAATGTACTAATTTTATTTTGGCCATCTTCTCTATTTCCAGTTTCTGTGAATGTTCACTGCAGGTACAGGAACCTGAACATATAGAAAAGACTACAAAGCAACAATACTCTGTGGTAAGGACTTCCTTATATTATGAATCATGTACACTTTTCTGCATATTTCTATCTGAATCACACCTTAAGTCTGTCTATTGTAACAAACAATCAAAAGCAGAACAGATTATCTTTTTGCTTTAAGTTCTTACTCACCGAGCAGAATTAACCTTGAGAAAAAGTCAAGTTCATAAGTCGAAAACAAACTATTATCCAACTTGTTCAAAACAAAATGGCTTTAGATTCTTCTTATTTCGATACTAAATACAGTGAATATTCCAAAAATTATTCCTACACTGAAGAACTCAAAAGCAATAGATACAGTTAATGCAGTCTGCACAGAAGTTACTCAAATGTTTCTACCAAAACTTGTTTCATAATCATGAGATTACTGTTTTAAAAAAATTATCCCAACTGAAGTACTGATTCCCAGTTATCCAATCAAGTCACTCCCTTCAAGGGGCTCCAAGTCCCAGCAGACTCACTACAAGCATTCTGCCTCCTATATGACATTAAATGAGCAACCATAAACCAAAAATGAGATCATTCTGAACCGAGGAGATGAGAAAGCATATTTACCTGAAGCATCTCCAACTTTAAAATCACTGTCATCAGAGCTATCATAATCTAAAGCTTCCAGCAGCGAAGCTGCCAAAGGCTTCACCTGTCTCCTCTTCGAACTGCGGTCCACTGCAGAAAAAAGAAGTGTTGTTACTGGGTGGCATAAAGAGAATTGGGCATCGCTAAGGGCATTTAAAGCACAAGGCAGCCCGGGCGTGACGGGCAAGGGAGTCCCGAGAGCAGCAGCCGCGCCGGGTCCGGGGACAGCCGCGGGCACAGGCGGGGCAGGGCAGGGCAGGGTCCGCCCTCCCGGCGG
>VWZU01006418.1:21772-38376 GCA_013397095.1 Sterrhoptilus dennistouni
CCCCAGGTGAGGAGGACTGTCCCCTCTGTCCCCCAGGTGAGGGGGATTGTCCCTTCTGTCCCCAGGTCAGGCCCCACCTGCAGAGCTGCCCCAGCCCCAGCCCAGGGAGCACCTGGAGCTGCTGCAGAGCCCAGAGGAGGCTCCAGGATGGTCCCAGGGATGGGGCAGCTCTGCTGGGAGGAAAGGCTGGGATTGTCCAGCCTGGACAGGAGAACCTTTGGGGTGAGCTCAGGAAAGATGGGGAGAGTCTTTCCCAAGGAATGGAGTGCCAGGACGCAGGGAATGGCTTCCCACTGCCAGAGGGGATACTGAGAGAAAAATCCTCCCTGTGAGGAGTGGTCAGAGGGGAGAGGGATGAGCTGCAGCTCTCAGGGTTTGCTCCCTGTTGGCAGAACAGATGGTGTGGAGTGCAAGGCTTTGCATCCTCTGGGGGAGGTGGCAGAGGGGAAATCACCCCATTTGTCTCTGGGATCAATTCCTGTTCCCTCTCGTGGCTTTGCTGTCAGTTTTCCAGGAGAAACACTTATTTAAACCCCCGAACCTGGGAATGGAGGAGAAATATCAGCCTGTTCAGCGTGAGCCACCAATCAGATGTTACCAGCAAAACACTGAAAAATAAGTCAGTATTAGAGTGCAAATGGGAGCCAATAAATAAATGAGATGGAGAAGATTGCATGGCAGGATACTTTCTCTTGGAAGGATGATTTATGTGTTTCCCTGTCTAATAAGTCACTTTGTGTGTAGTTTTCTGTGTTCCCTGGGGTGATCAGTGTGTGTGTGGCAGCTTGTGATGGTTCTGGCAGCTTTTTTGCCCTTCCACACCCTGCAGCTCCCTCTTTGCTGAGCAGTGCCTGGAGTCCCTGGGCAGGGCAGGGGTTATACAGTGCTCAGGTGGTTTTGGGGTGGTGTTTTTTGGGGTGATATTTTTGGGTGGTGTTTTTGGAGTGGTCCATAACACCCCGAAGGCTCTGCAGGGCTGGGCTGCTCCTGGTTCTGCCACTGGCTCTGCTTTTCCTCTGGGTGTCCCTGACTTTGCCAAAGTGCTGAACTGCAGCTCTGAGCTCTCCACCCCATCCTTGGGCATTCCTGGGAGCCCTGTGAAATCCTGCTCAGGGAATTCCTCTTTTCATCCCAGTGCTGCTCAGGCCTGGGTAATTCCTGGCACCAGGAGCTCCTTACAGGATATTGCAGGGTTTGTTAGCAGGAACACATTTTGGGATGGAGCCATGAACAGTTTCTCAGTCCTTGCTGGTTGTTTATTCCATGTTCCCCATCATGGGAGTGAGGAAAACCCTGCAGGATTTCTGTCCTGGTGCAGAGCCTGGGAATGGTGTCTGGCTGCTCCAGTTTCTGTATAAATTACACATTTATGTGGCTCTGGGGTTTTCTCTAAAATGTGAAATTTGGGGATTTTTTTTCCCCTCCTGCTGTGGGTTGCAGGGAGCACCCTGGGGAAGTGGGTGAACTCCTGGAATCACTGAGAGCCTCATCACTGCCTCTGTTCTCCTCCTCTGGTTTAGGTGTTGGCATGGGGGGAGTCTAGGAAAAAAAAACCCACAAAGGTGTGAAGTGATAATTTCCCAGCAGTATTTTTAGCTGGCCAAGGTGGTTTGGCATTGGTTGAATGCAGGTTTTGGGTCCCAGGTGAGGTTGGGTGGGATAACTCCACGTGCTGCCAGGGGGATGTGGAGCAGCAGCTGGAGCCAAACCAGGATTTCTCCTTACAGGGAAAACCCAACACACGGAGAAAACAAAACAAAAACAGCACTGAATATATTTATTTTGGTGTGTGTTTGTTTGTTTAATTTTTTTGTCATGGTTTTGTTTGTCACTTGAGAGTTTTTTGCATTGTAACTCTTTTAGTTTCAATATTAGAGATCACACACTGCATTCTAATGTTGGTCAGGGCCCCTGAATAGCATTGCCTCATGTTTTAATAATGTGCTTCACTTGGACAGTGGCTAATTTAAGATGAGTACCAGGAGTTCACTGCTATCTATTTCCATGCTCAGAAAGAGAAGAATGGGCTCTGGAAATAATAACAAAAATAGTAACGTGGAGTCTAAGTTACTGTTCTAATAAAAAAGGATGAAAAATTTCATCAGTCAGGCTTTGCTTAAAATATTCCCTGTGAAGGAGCAGGTGGGGAGGTTGGGTAAAGCCCTGCAGGAGTTGTGGGAGTGCTGGAAGGGCAGGGCAGGAGCTGTTCCTGCACTAAGACTTTGCTCTTTCCTCTCTTTGCAGATGAAGACTGTCAGTGTTGCCTTAGTTTTGTGCCTCAACGTCGGCGTGGACCCCCCAGACGTGGTGAAAACCACTCCCTGTGCCCGCCTGGAGTGCTGGATTGGTGAGTGCAGAGCCTGCAGGCTCCCCTGAGCCTCCCAGGCACAGTCACAGCACAGAATTCACCCCAAAACTCTGCCTGCCCAGGGCTCCAAAGCACCCTGAGCACAGGGAAATGTGGGAGCTGCTTTTTCTCTGGGTTAATGAAGAGTCCAGCTCCAGCTGCTGCCCTGGGTCACCTCTCCTGCTGTGCTCTGAGATGAGATACCATGGAGAAAAACAGCTGTTAATGAGCTGCTTGGCTTCCTCTTAATTATTTTAGATTTATAAATGTCTAAAGGAAATTTCTGGGCAGAGACACCTTCAGAGTGCTGGGATCAATCCCCCTCCTGTGCCTCAGCCAGAGCAGTGAGGGCTGTGAAACACCTTGCTGTGTTTGGAGGTGGCTGCTCCTGGCCTCTTTTAATTGGAATCATTCAGAAAACCTGGAATTATTCCCAAGGATGTCTTGCCAGCAGTCCCAGCACCTGGGTTTGCTACTTTAATGCAGCACTGCACTAAATTCCTAGGTTTTTTTTTTTGTGAAGGAATTTAAAGTTCCCTTGGTTTTGGAGGAAAAAAAAAAAAGTCTAATTATCAAGATGAGACAATTCTGAAGTGAAATAAGAAGGAAATATCTTGTGTATAGAAGCTTTCTCAGAGAGATTTGAGTTTTATCAAGGAATTGGGGATGTTCAACCTCCAGCCTGTCCCACACCAGGCACTGCAACCCTCAGCTCGAGGCTTCAACAGCCCCCAGGAGCAAATGAATCACTGCACAAACAGCATTTCTTTCAAAACTTGCAGCAGATTTTCGAACCTTGCCTTTTTTTACCTGCTTTGTGAATCGGAGCAGCTCAGGGTTTTAACCTGGAAACGCTGCTGGGAGCCCTGAGCAGCACAAACAGGTACCTGGGGGCAGAAACAGCCCTGGTGTCTCATTGAGGCACAGGCAGAGCAGCATTGCAGAGGCATTTAAATCAAGCCATTAGTGCCCGTCAGCAGCAAAGAGAATTTTGAATGCAGGTTTGTAATTAAATTTTCAGTCTCTTTGTGTACACAAGTGCTCCTTCCACTTCCAGCCCAAGTTGAAATTTCTGGAGGAGGTAATTGGGGGAAATATCTGATTTTTTTTTTTCCCTGCCATCAGTCCCAGGGCAGGGACTAGGGGTGCAGAATGTTTGGGGAACTCTCTGGGCTGCAGGTGCTGATCACACCTGAGCTGAGCTCACAGCTGGTCCTGCTGCACCTTCCACCTGCGTTTATTCTTATTTATTATAAGAAAAATAACTCAAAATCCTGCTTTCATCCTGCTTGATTACATTTTGTTTCTAACAAAATATATTTGCAAAATTTCCTTTGCAAAAAGAAAAAAAAAATCATTGATCTGGTTTAGTGCTTTTAAAATAATTGATATTAAATAGGAAAATATTAGCTTGTGGGTTTGTCTTTTTTTTTTTTTTTTAAGAAAACTTGTTAATTGTTTAATTATATGTCCGTGGTGTTTGAATAAAGCACGTGGCCTGGAATTGCATTGCTCTGTATGGATTGTGGTAATTATCTAGCAATAAAATTAACTTCTTAAATATTACAAATGGCACACAGTCTCTGCAGCAGCAAGCAAAGGAAGTAAATGAGGCAGGGTTTTGCATTCATCAACAGAAAATGTTTGTCATCAAATATTTAACCAATTTGAGTTCTTGTCATTATTTACAATAGAAACCTTATTTCATTATTAAAAGAAACAAATGCAATGCCTCTCCTGTCTCTCAAAACAAAATTGTGTTTAGCACCTCAAGTGAGAGAAATCTTCCACATCTGACAGCCCGTGATGGGACTGGGCTGAGGAATTTGGGGGCGATTTTTAGGTGCTGTGAACTAAATTCCCCAAAATTCAAGTAAATTCCACGAGGAACAAGGTGCTCATGGGTTTGAAACTGCATGAAAATATCCCTGAGTGAGAGATGCTCTGTGTGCTCTGTTCCCAGATCCTCTGTCCATGGGGCCTCAGAAAGCTCTGGAGACCATCGGGGCCAACCTGCAGAAGCAATATGAGAACTGGCAGCCCAGGGTGAGTGTTGGCTGGGCCTGGGCACTCACTGCTGGGCTTTTTTCTGGGGTGTTTCTAAAGGCATTTATGTCTTGGAGCCTTTATTCTTGTGTGTATTCTAAGTGTGCACTTAAGAGAATTTCATTTTGCGTTTTTCCTCGCGGCACGTTGACGATTTTTAAATCCCAGCAGCGCGAGAATTCAGCAGGAAAAAAAATTCAAAAAGCAATGCCTGCAATCAAACAGGAGAAAAAAAAGCATCTTGGAGCAGAGGTGAAAAGAAGCCCTTTTGCTGTGCCCTGTGTTCTGAGGTTCAGGAGCAGCAGGTTCCCTGTGTGGGCAATCCCAGGGCCGGGCTGGTTCTCTGGTTCCTGCCACAGAGCCCTTGACACACATTGCAAAGCCAAACACGTCCTGCTTTATTGCACTCCACAGGGCTCTGGAGCTTTCTGCAGTAATAAAGAGAAGTTGGTGTGCCATCTGCAATAAAACAATAGGAACATTATTGAATTTCCTAGAGCTTTCATATAAATACTAATACAGCCAGTTTTTTGTCTGTTTCTTGGGGGCTTGGAGTGCTTGAGGAGTGGATGGCAGGAAGACAATTTGGGGGAAAAAAAAAAAAAAGAGCAAATCATGAGAATCTTCTGAAAGAGCCAATATTCCCAGGCTGTCAGCTCCTTCCAGCTTGTGTGGGGACACACAAGTGCTGCTGATTGCTGGCAGTGCTTGGTGGCAGTGGTGACACTGTGACCAGTCCTGTGCCATCACTGCCAGCCACTCCTTCT
The DNA here is from genome assembly GCA_013397095.1 of Sterrhoptilus dennistouni. Taxonomy (NCBI): domain Eukaryota; kingdom Metazoa; phylum Chordata; class Aves; order Passeriformes; family Zosteropidae; genus Sterrhoptilus; species Sterrhoptilus dennistouni. The sequence continues at coordinate 26,933 of VWZU01006418.1, forward strand.
GTTCAAACATCCCCCTTTCTGCTCAATGCAAACAGCTTTTCTGAGAGGAAACTGTAAAAAAAAAGGGGTAAAGCATGAAAATTCTTTGGTTCTGGGAGCTCCCAGGCTGCACAGCTGATGAATCTTTTCTTCCAGGTCTTATTGAGCCCCTTTCTAAATAATTTATCAGCTTGCCATGGCTTGAAGTATTTGTTCTGATTAAATTTAAGACTTTGCTTTATTGTTGTGTAGCTACATAAATTTGTGTGTGCTGCGGGAGTAAAAACCGCTTCAGCTGTTGTTTCCTCGGCAAAAATCCTGCAGTTAAGCAATATTCAGTCATTTAATGCAGTTCTGAAATGAGGATTGTGCTGGGGGAGAGGGTAGGAGATGACAGAGCTCTGGGCTCCATCTGTCTGGCTAAAGAGTTCTCTGAACATATAAAGAATTCCTGAAAATCAGTGCAGATATCATTGAGATTGCTGGTGAAAAAGTGGAAGGAAAACCCAAGACAGCTCTGCACTGTCACTGCCTTGGGTTTGGGGCTTGGGTTTTAGTGGGCAGGGAAGGGGTTGAAGCTGAGGATAATCTGGAAAGAGGCTCAATTACAGGGATCAAAGGGGCTGCTTTAAGCTGCTGAGAATGGAAGGAGAAAAGGGAGTGAAAGTGAAGAGTGCAGGACCCGGTAATGCCTTGGCTGGAGGGGAAAACCTTCCCTGGGGCTGCTCCTGTGCTCCAGGAATCCTCGGGCAGGGGCTGGGAATGGGGATTGGATCCTGGGGGAGAGCCCTGGGAAAGGAGAGCCTTTGGCTGAGACAGAACCGCCCAGAATAAAATAATCAGAGTTTCCTTGCATACTTTGTATTTAAAATATTTCCATAAGGAATTGGTCATGTTGAAATGGGATTTCTGTGCTGCTGACCCCCATCAGTACCTCCCTGTCCATGGGAGGTGCAGCCCTGTATTTATTTAAAATATGTAAATAAGGAATTGATCATATTGAGATAGGATTTCTCTATTGCTGACCCCCATCAGTACCCCCTGCCTGGTGCCCAGCCAGAGCAGGACTTTGCTGTGCTGGCAGGGAGCAGCAAATCTTTCCCTGTTGTTGCGTTGGGGTGTAAATTCAGTTTTCTTGGCAGCACTGCATGTCGTGCCACTGCAAAGGCAGGGACCTGCCTTAGTGCAAGAGTCAAGAGCCTTTAGAAAACAGGACTGATGGACTGCAAACTGAGTGCTGCTGCAGTGGGATGGTTTATGGAGGTGCAGGAGCTCGTGGGGATTTTTATGAGCAGGAGTTACTGCTCTGCAAGTCCCAGTTTGGCTTTGGAGCTGGGCCCTGGGCCCTGTGCTGCAGCCCTGCAGAGCTGGCTGGGGAGGGTGAGGGTGTTGTGGGAAGGATGAAGGAGTTCTGAGGAGGGTGAAGGTGTTCTGGGGAGGATGAGGATGTTCTGAGGAAGGTGAAGGTGCTCTGGGGAGGATGAGGATGCTCTGGGGAGGATAAGGGTGCTCTGGGGAGGATATTCTGGGGAGGATGAAGGTGTTCTGGGAAGGATGAAGGTGTTGTGGGGAGGATAAAGGTCCTCTGGGGAGGATGAGGATGCTCTGGGGAGGATGAGGATGCTCTGGGGAGGATAAAGGTCCTCTGGGGAGGATGAGGATGCTCTGGGGAGGATGAAGGAGTTCTGGGGAGGATAAAGGTGGCTCTGCTGTCTGGGACACTGCTCAGAGTGAGTTCTCTGCACACCCCAGGCTGGAATTGTCAGAGCTGTGTGTGGAAGCAGCCTGTGTGCACTGATCCCTGCACAGGGGAGCTCAGGATGGAATTACTGCCTCCCTTCTTAGAGGGGAACCCTTTGTTCCTCCTGCTTCTCCTGCTGGTTCCCAGGACACGCAGCCTCTTTGCCCCCATCCCTGTGCAGGGGAGAAGGGGCTGTGCAGCCCAAGGCTGGGCTTGGATGAGGCACAGTTTACATAATTCAGGACCTGGTATGAAATAGTCTGGAGCATATGCTTATTAAATTTACATGAAATTATAGATTTTTTTTTTCCTCTTTGTTAGCTCTGGGTTTTGATCAGTTTCTCCCTTTAACTCTAAACTGACCAGAACACTCACAGTTGTTTTTCCTCCTTTGCTCAATCACTTTGATGCTCCTGTTGGGATTTTCCTGGTGCACAGATCCCAGATCCTGCACCAGCTGCTTTTTGCAATCCTTCTTTATTCCCTGACGAGCTTCCCCAGCCCTGCCAGGACAAGGGACTGAAACATCACCCAGAGAATCCTCCCACTCACACCCACTTGCCTCCATAAAACAAAGTCAATTACAGCATTGATTTTTTAATTCAAGTGCTACAATTTTGCCTCCCTTTTTTTCTTCTCTCAATTTCCTCCTTTTTTTTCCACTAAGAGAGTCGTTTGGGCTGTTTTAATTCTCTCCTGGAATGAGCTGATTTCATTAGAGCTGAATGGATTATACCTGAATGGGCATCCCCTGGGGAGGAGGGAGAACTGTGAGCCATGAAGGGGGATGAGAATCCTGGATGGGGGAAAGGGCTGGGGAAATCTAGCAGACAAGATTAAATAAACTTTTAGGGAGCCTTTGGGAAGGGCGGTTTGAAAGTGAGTGCTGGTGTTTGGGAGTGCCTGGAGCTGGAGCAGCCCTGCTGAGGGTGGTGTGGGCTCTGCTCTGCTCCTGTTCCTTGGGCTGGTTATAAAAAAGGGTTTTCCCATTTCTCTCTGATCCGGTCTCACCCGTTGTGTGATGGTCTCTGAGGACGCATGTCCCGCAATGTGGATAAATTGTCTGTTTGTGGCAGGCCTTCAAGGAAACAGTGATTTTCTGATCAAGCAGGCTGCCTCTCCCTGTCTTCTAGTCTGCTTCCCAACAGTTTTTCTCTTCATTTCAAAGTGCAGCCGGGATACTTGAAATGGATCATTGAAAGCCTCTACCTTTTAGTGCGTGTTGTCTGTTGTTGATGCTGTTGTTCCCCTCATTAGAGATCTCTGGGCTTTGATTCCGTGGCTGAGGTTTCATTCCTTCATTGCTTTTTTCTGCCTAATTAATTGGGAAGTTGCTGCTGCACATCAAAGGGGGAGCATTTCCTAAAGAGTAACTACTTAAGCATGAAAACTAATTGAACACACGACCTAATTATTGGTCTCTCAGTGAGTCATACTTCTCCTTTATTTCTGTAGGGTTTTTCCTTTAAAACAACAGCAAATACTAATTGCTCCTGCAGAAGAAATAACTGTAGAATTCCAAAGGGGAACATGGAAAAACTGGTGCTTGGTCTCCTGTAGGAGATATCTGCAGATGTAAGAACATGTAAGAAAAAAGAAATGAATAAGAAAGTAAAAAAAAAAAAAAAAAACCAAAAAAAAAACCCAAGGAGACAGTGTGACCTTGTTTAACAAAACCAGGTTTTCCTTAGAGGACTGTGTTTGTTGGTTTTCATTTCCCAACAGCCTCTTGAATTTGGCAGCTATTTCAGGCTCTGCAAAATAAAATTCTGCTGCATCAATCCTTTGCTGTCTTGTTAAAGATCAACTGTCTTCAGCATAAACCAGCTGAAGGGGAAAAAAAAAAAAAAAAAGTCTTTCATGGAAAGTGGAGTCAACAAGTCTAATTGTGAAACCCAGTTATTGCTGTTCAGAGTGTCCCTGTCAGCCAAACTCAATTCCCCTCTGAAGTCACTGGGCCAGCAAAGCACTCAGATCTCGGGTGTGCTAAAGGATGGAACCCACTCCTGCCTGCCCTGGGCATGTGGAGAAAACGAGGAGAAATGAGTCAGTGGTTGCATTTTTCTCTTTGGTGCCTCTCCAGGTGCATCCCAAGCCTGCTTGACCCAACCACACCTGAGCTGCTCCTTTGTGCTGCAAACCCTCACCTGGGGCACCTCTGGGAGCAGCTGTACATGGAAAGGCTCCTGGAGAAGGGATAACTGAGGGTTTGGGAATTGCTGTGCAAGGGGGAAAGCTCCCTGCTGCAGCTCTGGCTACAGCTCATGTTTTAATGCTTTTGATAGTGAGGAAAAAAAAAAAAAAAAGTGCTGATAAATCTTTAACACGCCAGTGAAAGTGGAAAACTGTGAAATTGCAGCAGTGGTGGACTTAATAGTGATTTCTAGGAGATTGTCCTGGAACAAATGAGTCACAAAAAGGAAAAAAAAAAATAGTCACAAATAGGAAAAAAAAAAAAACTTGTGTGCGTGAAGTGCTGTGGGGAAGGGTGTTCAGGAGTTGTGGGGAGCAGGAAGAGAACTGAGAACTGAGCTGCTGGAGCACTGCACACAGCAGGGGCTGCCTGTCTGGAGCTGAGACAACAAACTTGCCAAGTCAGTTTAGTGGGAAAACCCTGAAATCCTGTGGGTCTTGGAGTTCTGTGGGCAGGATGTGCTCCAAGGAAGGAGATCAGCCACAATCTGAACTCCTGTTCCAGCCCTTGCCTTCCTTTCCACACTCCTGACAAGGACTTCGTTTCATGTGTTTTATTCTTCGTGTCTGTTTGGGTTTGTGCTCTGTCATCACAATGGGGCCAGAACTGGCAGGAAACAAGATTTGTGGTTTTGAGGTATTTTCCTCAATGTGGCCATTGATGTCAGCTTGTCAGAGATGGGAAGGAAAGAGCTGATAGGAAAAGGCTCTTGGAGAGAAAAGCAGCTCTGCCTGGCAAAGCTGATTAACGTGTTTCTGTAATTACCACCCAGCTCTGGGCGACCTATTTAAAAACACCTTGTCTTTGTGTTGGGTGGGGATTGGTGAATCCCTGGGCTGGGGGACAGGGAGGAGCCTCCTGCAGAGGCACTGGCAGCATCATCCTGGTGCTCTGGGAGCAGTAAATAACCCCTGGATCCACTGGAGACGGGGGCAGTGCTTGGGACATGCAGAGGATGCTGCATTAGGAGCTTCCTGCTAACAGACACCACCAGCTCTGTGCAAAACTTAGAGGTTAGCAGAGGAATCTGTTGACCTTTTTATTTCTATTCCTGCTCCTCTCGAAGGCAGAATGAGAAAATCCTGAGAAGCTTTGGTTTTAACTCCTTTCCTGGGGAGTTTAGCAAAGCAGAAGCCTTGGAATGATTGGATTTCCTTCTCCTGACTCGTTAAGGTGTTTTTAATCAGAAAATTGCTTCATTAGGCAATTACTTTGCAATCAGAGGATAGCTGAAATTACTGAACAATTATTTAGTATTGAGAAGGTGAAGTTCTTGCCCTGCAGGGCCCCAGCCTTGCAGCTCCTCCCTGGAGCACTTGGGCCAGGGTATAGAGACACCCAGTTTGAGAATTCACCAGTTTGCACCTGCAGCCTAAACTGGGCTCCCAGTAAGATCCAAGTGTCTGTTCAAGAGACAAGAAGGTGCAGAGCCTGAAACTTTAAAGAGCTCCTAAAACTGAGGTTCTAGAGAGGGAGTGAGACTGAACTGACACTGATGTTTATGAGTTACCTTGTTTGACTAAGCAGGTTTGTAAGATGTGACTTGGGGTGGACTTAAAATCCTGTCAGGGCACCCTGTGATGTGACCCATGGAGCTGTCACCAGGCTGAGGGTGCAGATGTGACATGTTAAAAGCAGATTTGAGTTCTTTCACCATTCCCTGTGTTTAAAAGCAAGCAATTATTTACACAGCCCCTCTCAGAGTGGTCATTTGAGCAGAGAGGGAAGGATTTGTACCAAACAGGGGAGGCTGGTGGGCGGAATTGCTGTGAACTCTGGCACGAGGCTGCAGCGTGAAGCAGCTTGTAACTGCTGAGGAACACACCTGTCTCCTCCTGGATGTATTGTAGCAGCAGCTCAAGGTTGGTTGTCCTGATTTTTGTCTTCCCTGTCAACATCAGTTCTCATGAACAAACTGCTCGGAGGCGTTTTTTTGGGTTTTTTTTTGGGAGGTGTTATTGGACGCCCAGCCTGCACAGAGAGGATTAGGTACTTTGGAATTCATTTCACATTGGGCTTGAAAGCAAGGTCAGAGACTCTGCAGAGGGAAGGTAAAGTCCCCACTCTGCTGGCTGCAGGCAGGGGAGGGGATGTGCCACGCTCAGAGCTGGCTCCAGCCACCATCCTGTCCTGGCATCAGCAGCTCCAGAGGGAATTAGCACAGGGGGGATGCAGAGGGGTTTGAAATGCACCCAAATACCTGCAGAGGACTTGCCTCAGGCTGGCAAGAGTCTCCCTTTGGCTTAGCTTAGCATTTAAATGAAAGCATCTCTAAGTTATAGTTTGTCTCCACTTTTAATTAATATTTTTTGAGTTAGCAATGACTAATAATTTTATCAGTAGTGTTTTCTCCTGGCCTGTGCTAACCAGGTTAAGCTGCTGCCTGTAACGTCAATTTGGGATTTCCAGCACACTCCCTTGTACTTAAATATGCAGCTTTTATTATCTTGGCCTAATCCTCATGAATTTACATCAGGGTAATTTCATGTGCCCACAGCTTAAAATTAAAACACCTGAAAGCAGGTGGAGGGTTTTTTTATTAATATAAAATTAAGAAGCTTGGAGTCTGTGGATGAGATTCAGAATAATTTGTATTTGCATGATGTGTCCAACCCAAGAGTTATTGTGGCCATATCAGCGTGGGCTTGAGGTGATTGGGTTTGTGATTGATGGGGATGATCTGCAGTCACTTCTTACAGGGCTGAGTTATCTCTGAGTTTATCACACAACAGGCTCTGTGTGTCCCTGCTCCCTGAGCTCGGCAGCCACCTGTCCTGGGACAGCCCTGACACTGCTGTGTCCTGTCCTGGGACAGCCCTGACACTGCTGTGTCCTGTCCTGGCACTGCTGTGTCCTGGGATGTTTATTCTGGAATTGTGCAAACCCCAAAGTGTTCCCGTGCAGCTCTGAATTTGTGTGTCCTGTGATGTGTCTCCACAGCCAGTGTAAATGCAGGATCCTAAACCTCTTCCTTTGATGCAAGGGAAGAGCTGTGCTGCAGTCAGGATTGGAGTGAAATCACGGTGAATTGCAGGCTCGGGTTATTAATCACCGTTTTGGATGAACCAGAGAACAAAGTATTTTTGTTTGTGAGTGAAGTCTGTGGGTTTTCACTAGAACAGCTTCCCCCTCAGCAGGCCTGGCAGCAGTCCAGCCTGGCAGCACATGGAGAGGACTGGAGTGCTGGAGTTATGGAAAGGGAATTGTGAGTATAGAAGGAGTGGCAGTGAAAATCCTGTCCCAGGGCTGCCTGCAGTGCCTCTGGGTCAGGCAGAGCTCCTGTCCCCTCCGTGCAGGGATGTTGCTATGAGTCAGGCTACAAAACAGATCCTCCTGGAGCTTCCCAGAGCCTTCCCTCCATAGACAGAGCTGGGGATTCTCCCCCACCTGCCTGTTTGATCAGCCAGGCTTTATAGATGGACTTTCCTCCAGATCTGTGTTGAGATCTTGCTAAATGTCCTCTGGGAATCCAAATGGGTTTATATCAAAAAGATACTTCCTCTCATCTCTGTGCTCTTTGATTTCTTTAGAAAACCCTACAAGATAAGAGTTTGATTTGAAAAGTCTGGCTTCTCATTAGAGATGCTGAATGGGCTGTTCCCCAAAGTGTTTGTTCGTGGTTCTGGTTGTTTATTATTATTCCACCAACGTGCCCAGCACAGAGCTCAGCCTGGATTTCCTCTGCATTCCTTCAGAAGCTGATGTCATTCCTCCTGCTTTCCCCTTTCCTGGTACCCAGGTGGGTTCAGAGGGATTTTACCATCCACAGGTGATGCTGAGTAATTCAATACAAGAGATAATTCAGTTTCTACTTTTGAGTTTCTGGAGATGGGATGGGGATGTGGGAACTGGGGGGGGGTCTCACTGTGTCACCCACAGTGGTTCAGCTCTGGGCTTCTCATCTTACTGAAATTGTCTGATCCTAACTTGTATTTTCCTTTATTTTTTTTGATTTTTTTTGTTTGTTTGGCCATGTTCCTGTTCGTTGCTTAGATGCTCCGACGTGTTCAGGAGATTTAAAAAGTAAAATATAGTGGTGTTGCTTTGCTGTGTGCACCACATGTTCCTCCTGGCTGTGAATTTCTGACATATATGTGCCTGTTTGATGTGTCTGAGCCCCACTTTGTTCCAGACACTCTCAGGAACACGTTGCATCAAACTGGCAGCTCATATAAAGTGGAATATGAATGAATTCTATTTTATGCTCTTCACTTGCAAGAAAACTTAATCCGGGATTTTTAGTGTTCAACTTTAATAGATTTTTCAAGAAGAACGCCTCTGACTGGGGTGGTTTTATCCTTTGCCTGTGAGAAATTGGCCTCAGTGTGGCTGAACTCCACGTGGGAGCCCAGGGATGGGTCCAGGGTGGATCCCTGAGCAGCAGAGATGGGTCTGTGGGTCCTGCCCACCCTGGCCCTGCAAGCTGCTGGTCCATTCCTCTTGTGTTTCAGTCACTTATTTCTCTGGAAGGCTTCTTACAGTTGGTTTTTTCCAACTTGGGCATTGCTCCAAAGCCTTCTCTCTTGGAATAATTAGCTTGCTTTGATTCCTTTTAATTAAATCATGTGAAGTAGGCTGGCTGTGAGCATGGCAAAGGCACAGGTTTAGTGTCTTCTCTGCCTTTGGAACCTGGGGATGCAGATCTGCTCCAAGTGGCAGCTGCACCCTGGGCTTGGAATTTGGATGAGGAAAAAGCATTGCTGAGGGGAAGGGAGAGCAGCACCTGCTGCACCTCAGAGTTTGGGATCAGCCCAGGACGTGGAGCTGATGGATTCTGCGCTGGGATAACTGGGGTGGGACTGGCTCCTCCAGGAAATCACACCCAGCCCTGCTCTCTGTGGTTCCACAGGGCAGGAAATATTCCAGTCCTGGGGATCGTCCATGTCCTGCAGATATGGAATCATGGAATTGGCTTGGGGGGGACTTTCCAGACCAGCCCCTGCCACAGCTTCCACTGAACCAGGAGCTCCAGCCTGGAGCACCATCCCTTGTGTCCCAAGTGTCCATACCTTGTGTCCCTACTGTCCATCCCTTGTGTCCAAGTGTCCATCCCTTGTGTCCCTACTGTCCATCCATCCCTTGTGTCCCTACTGTCCATCCCTTGGACACTCCCAGGGATGGGGCAGCCACAGCTGCTCTGGGCAGTGATGGGAACATGGAAACCTCAGACCCTGCAGCTGTATTGCCTCAGTTTTATTTCTTTTACCCACCACATGCAGTGCCTTGTGTGTGCCATTTGCATTTGGGATTCTTTGTCACCCAGAAGCTGTTTAAAAAAAAAAAAAAAAAAAAACAATCTCCAGCCAAATAAAGCTTTTATATCTCATTATAGATTCTGGGTAGGAGCATCCTTCTTCTGCAAGGAGGTGTAAAAGGCAGTTTCAGTATAAAATACTGAATGTTGGAGTAGTTGCTTCTGTGGATAAATTTGGAACACATTCAGTAAGGTATCTTAGGGATAAAAGGGGAGTGACTTGAGGGTTTGTTCTGCTGAATGAGAAGAGGATGCTGTTGTGAAGAGCAGAGGCTCTGGATGCCAGCAGAGACATTTGTCATACATTTTTCATCCTCTTTGTGTCCTCTGTGCTGGGGGTTGGGGTTTTGGCGTGGAATCACTCACACACTGCGGTCTGAGCCTTGGGGAGTGTTCCTGCAACAAAGACTGAGGTCTTGGGCTGCAGGAGAAACGAAAGAGGAACACTTGAATTTTATAGCTTTGATGAGAAAATGGGTTTATCCTTGTATTTTCTTAAGGGGGAAAAAATCCATTTCCCTGCTGGAAGAGCTTCCCTGCCTTCCAGAACTTCCCATTGCCACCGAGAGTTGAGGACCATCAGCAGCTTCAATCCCCAGTTCTGTCACCTCTGGCACTCTGCATTCCTTCCTTTTCATGGGGCCTGATGCTGAGCCGAGTTCCCTGGACTCAGCAGCTGGCAGGGTGAGCAGAGCTGAGTTTGGGAGGTGATGACGAGCCAGTTCTGGTGTCTGAGGTGACAGCAAAGCCCTTTGGCACAGCCCTGGAGCTGCTGCAGCCCCAGGTCCTCAGGAAAGGGCTGGGACTCCTCCTCACTGTCACACGTGTGTCTTGGTCTCATTAAAAATTAAAGGAAAAGCTGTAATTAGTGGGGTTTCCAAAGCAAAGCCATTCATTTAGCCCCAAATCCCGAGGACTGTGGGAATTTCTGCAGCCAGTGCACGCTGATGTTCCAGTGGGGTCGGAGTTGAGGAATCCACTGAAGGGGTTTTTCTCCTCTGGACAGACTTGTGTTGGAGAGGTCACTGCTGTGCCCTGCCGGGCAGTGAACACCTGCCTGCCTCATTTTTCCTTTGAAAGAAGTAAATCCCTTGTGAAATAAAGGGACAGTGATTGGGGAGGTTGTTCTGTGGGGGATGATCGGCACCATGACTTTGGAGTGGCACCTTCTCATTTCCCATTTCAGCATTAAACATATGTAACGTTCGCAGTAAAACCATTTGCTGCTGCCCCCAAACTGGTTTCTTTTCCTGGTTTGAGTGCCAGAACTCCTTTCTGTAGAGACTCCTCCTATTTCCTGTAATTTGTCAATGCAGTCAGTGTTTTATCAGTGCTGGAGTTTCACCACTGAAGGGTGAAATGTCTCAAGAATCACCATCCTGTCACAAGTTAACAGGGACAAGGTTGGATAAGCCAGTGAGGGTTTCACAGAACGGTGGCAATAAACAAGCAGAGCTTTTAACTTTGCCTGTGTGAGCAGAATAATGAGGATCCCCTGGATCAGGCCACCACCTTATTGCTTTTGACAGGAGCTTTTCAGCGAGGCAGGAGGGGATCAGGAGCTCCCATTCCCACAGAAGAGCAGCTGCCATCCCTGTCAGGGCTCTGGGACAGCTCTGCTGCTCCAGATGGAGAGTCCAGGTGAGGGATGGAGTGTCCTGGCTCCATCAGGGAGCCCCTGATGGAAGGCAGGAGGTGTTCAGGGCCAGCAGTGCTCAGGAAATGGGCAGTGGATGATGAAAACAACCCAAAATCTGGGGTGTGGCTGTGCTGCCAGCAGGAGCTGCTGAGGTTAAGCCCCACAGAGCTCTGGGGTTCTGGTTGTGCTCTGTTACCTTTTGCACTCATTAGTGTTGGCAAACTCCTGCTGGGAGCTGGAGGGGAAGGAATCAGCACCTTGACAGGGGAGGTGGAGGGATAACGATGGGAGGAAAGAAGAAGACCAAAAAAAAAAAATACAAAAAAGGCCCCTCCTGGGCTGGCGTGTTACTCACTTACCTGGTTCTTGTCATATCTGAAACTCCCACCTGAGTCCTGAGCTGGCAGCAGGGCTCAGGCTGTGCTTACTCACAGGCTCCCTCCCCTCCTTTCCCTTCCCCTCGTGTTTCTCCAGGCCCAAATGATCTGTTTGCAGTTTGGAAATTGAGATCTACAGACTTTAGCTTTAGAGTCTGAATCCACCTCCATTAAACGCGAGCCGTGTTTAATATTGATGCTCCAGGGACGTGAGGAGGGATGGAATGAGCCTGTTCTCCTGTGGAAAAAAAAAAAAAAAA